>MJUU01024090.1:128413-160016 GCA_002080025.1 Modiolus philippinarum
CACACGCTTTTTTCGGCTCTCCAAATTTTGTGTGTTAAAATGATTTGGACGCAAAATTTTTAAAGTTTATCTGTCAAATTCTTGGATTTTAACACAGGATTATGCATATTTGCATCTGTTTGGATTTAACTGTTGTTTTTCAGGTCGTGTAACGCCACGAAGATAGGAAACGTGGGACTGTCAGCCGGCTGCCATATTGGTTCATATTGAATTCTATGGCATGTCGAACAGACCTCTCATTTACATGATGTCTGTGGGTTCTGGTTGTTCCTCTGACAGTTCGGTGGTTTCTTTCGGAGATCATTTTGTTGATTTTCCGCTTTCCTCCACCTTTAATTAAACTGAGCATTTAACGGCATCGGTTTGGATAGAGCAGATTGTCCTAACCGACTCCCGTTCTGCCTTATTTTGTGGGGGCTTCCGGAGAGTTCTTTGTATTTATGTTTATTTTTGTTTTTGCACTCTGTACATAGTTTTAGCCCCGTGGATGGCAGTGATTGGTACGTATGTCCTCACAATTCCACAACCTCAGGACTCTTCAAGGTAAGTCAACCTGCGTTAGGCAAGGGAATCGGGGAAGGCAATGCTCACATTAACATGCCTGGTTCACATTAACATGCCTGGTGCATATTTGTTAAATGTTCCTCCTTACGTCTTATATTACGTTATATGACGGTGCTCCTACATACAGGAGGAATATACTTACAAAACTAACATATAGTACGCGACACTTAAAAGGATGGCAATTAAAATACATTAGTTATGACATGTCATTGCAAAGATTAGCACGATAAAAAAATCCACACTTGTACAAATGTTGTGTGGACTTTCCACCTGATTAGCTCCGCCTACTTTTTTCGCGCCGTCTATCGGTAACATGTATTTGTGTTATGTGGGACCAGACTCTCTATCTGGTTGAGGCAGACTAATAAAATGCCTGTCAATAAATTTGACTTTGTAAATATTTTGTTTACCCTAATGGGTTTAAATCACACAAATTAATAAACAATAATACAAAACAGCAGCCTTTTACACAAAAAACCTTATGATAAAAATTAGTCGTAAGTCTATGTCGTAAGTCTTTAACATTTCATAATGACATACGATTAAAATTTGTCATAAGATTTCTTGTGAAAAGGGCTGCTGAGCAATAACCATATATCAATGTAAACAAACAATGTAACGTATCTATGGCGAGTTCACTCTCCTCAGTGTCGGTGACTTTGATAGGCAGCAAGGCACATAAGACATTAGGAAGATTATAACAAATATTTTCTGGAAGAGTAAGTGAGAACCGAACCGTCAGTCAAAAAAAAGTGGTATTGTTTTCTAAATAGAATCCCTTTCTTTTTTACACTGAACAAAAGAAATGTCCCCAATCTCCAATTATATTTTTCAAAAACGCTTTATAACATCCACCTCTTTCCTTTTATAGTGTATGGTAAATTATACTGTTTTCAAAATTTCAATATACGTGTATGTAAATCAAACAACAGAACAATGATTTTATTGTCGTTTTTAATTTTTGATTCACAATGGATTTCAACAATGTACAATAAGCCTTTACATCGCATACAGAAATTTTACAGTCTTCACTACGATTGACAGATTCTTACAATATTTCTATTTACAAAAAGAATACACATTTTATTAGCTTATCCCTAGTTTATTCTCGAAATGACAAGACACCGACTATGGAAAAACCTGACATTTCATTTGACCAGGTACATGTTGTACAAAATGTAGTGTGACGAGTGCCACGCGTGGAGCAGATCATGCTTGCCTTTCCGGAGCACCTTATGATACTTTCAGTTTTAAGGGTTTTACACTGCCACTGCTTTAGTTAGGTGGCGTTCTTGTTTACTTTTGTTTATTTGTGTTGTCTTTGTGATATCTCAGTTTGTGTCGAATATGAATTGCCATGTTTTTTAAATTTTTTTTTTATTTTATATATTAAAATTTCTCCATTCTCACGTTTGCTTCGGTATTCTTTACCCGATAAATACATCAATTATCTCTTGGCTATCTTCGAGACCAAAACAGATGCAAATTTAATCGTTTTGACACATATTTTTCATATACTTGATAAGCAGATGATAATCTTAGGTTATCTATGTATCAAACTTCAGCTAAAGATTAGTCAATATTGCTTACTTGGGTTTAGCGACTGGTTAGGTCAGGATCTTGGAAACAACTTTTTAGTTCGTCTATGAAAAATTTTAGAGCTGAATTAGAGCTCAGGTTTTGAAATAGATCAATAGGTTTTCCATAGATATCTAGCATACATGTAAGAACACGCTTACACCTTTGTTGTCAAAATGGAAGCTAGCAACTCTCCACTATAATATTCATGTTCCGAGAAAGGCTATATATATAACTAGCAGTCAACAGAGAATGAAATACTTCAAAATTTTCTGGCAACACTCTATTGGCTGCAAACATCCGTTTAATCAAATTCTCCCAAAATGAGCCAGAACAAGGCTGACATATAAGACAAACTGTGTGCACATGATGTAGCTTAAATTATGGCTTTCCTTATTGTTTGATTTTAATGCTGCTGATGAGAGGTTACTCTTTGAAACACGTGCACAGCATAACGTAATTAACCGTTTTTTATGCAGTTTTGATATTTATTGTACTACAAAATTAAAAAAAAAAACTATTTGGTCAAAAACAATAGTCACATTAATCTGGTTAATTCTCTCGAAGTCACCAAAAATACAATAGTGGAACTGATATTCTAACCCCATGACAACCATCTTTGCGACTAAAGAGTACATCAGTACTTCGATTCGTACAGTTTCGAGTAAAAGTTAATTGACTTTGAAAGTTTATGGCTTAAGTTAAGTCCACGTTCATTTTAAATCTAGTTGCAGGTTTCAGGATAACTTTCATATATCCATATCTATAATATATATATAATTTTCCTCTCTCTCTTGATGTACTATAATATGATATTATTTAAGTAATTTCGTTTTCCTTTTTCCATTACAGATTTAGATAAAATATAACTAAATTGTTCAAAAGGAACTACATAATAAAATTACACAGGTTTGAATTGATTAAAAAGTAGTGCCCTCTAGCAACTACTCCGCAGGATGCGAAGGTGTACTGTTTTCGAAGTAAGACTTGCTGCATAATATTTATGCAAAATATAAAAATGGTTAAATAAAGATGTTTTGTAAAAATTTTGAAATAAGGGAAGCTGCATATTCATTTTTGGTGTCGCCATGAGAAACTGCCCCCCCCCAAATAAAATGAGTAAAAATCGCAGAAGTTGCTTGAGGGTTGTATCATGTGCCTACTAAATATAAGAAAGGTGGCATTTACTCAGTATGTTGCTATTGAACTTTATGAAAATGAAAATACAACATGTAATTCATTTGTCTTTCTGGATTTGCATTAATGTGGTCTTCGTGACAGAACTGCAACTTAAGTTTTCTGTCAGATTATTATAATAGTGAGCTATTTTTGAAATTAATAAACAACGACATCATAGTTCACATATTTAACTTTTTCATTATTATACATCCGCTGTGTAGGAGAGGGGTATACTGTTTTACCCTTGTCCGTCTGAAAAATTCAAAACTTACCTCAGAAACTAATGTGTTAGATGATAAATTTTGTGACAGTGTGAGCTGTTATAAATTGAACTGTGTATAACCAATTCAGAGGGAATTCACGATTATGATTACTTCTAACAAATTTTGAAACAGTAAATATTTTAGTATTATTTTGGTATAAAACATAAAATCAGTAATTTAGCCATTAGGGATAATAAATTGACCAAGGAAGGTAATAGTACACGAAAAATTATCTCCCTTCAATAAAACAGCGTTTCTCATTTTTGCCCTCAAAATGTTATGCATGGTTAAATTTAGATGGGCATATAAAAGTTTGTCAGATTAAATATCATTAGCCCTTTTTGTTTATACCACATTTCATAAAAACAGAACAAAGTATTTGCAAAAATAACAAGAGGCTCTCAAGAGCCTGTATCGCTCACCTGGGTCCTATGCAGCACTATAATTCCAAATTGATGGTCTATCTTTGGTGGTGTATGTACATAAAAATCAAAAACTTTTTATAAAATTGAATTAAAATTGTTCAAGCAGTTTCAGAGAAGATTTTTGAATGCGGATTCCAAACTTCAAGGGTCTATGTTAATCTACGTTCCCTGCTGGCAGCTATTTAACATAAAACTTTGAAGAGGGTCACCCAAGGACTATCATATAAAAATTCTACTGAAACTGTTCAAGCAGTTTCAGAGCAGAAGATCTTTTTACGGATTTCCCATTGGGTCCTATGTTAAACTAAGTTTTGCCACTGGTGGCCATGTCGGAAGACGGATCAGCACCAAAGTAACAAAATTGGTCAAAATCTCACAAGTTTCATTTATGCATGTTTAAATTGAATCCATTCAGTGGTTTTCTATTATATCTTTGTATGCATTTCCCCTTAGGGTCTAATTTATTGCTGGAGGCTATACTGGATGATGGATCAGCACCGAAGAAACAACACTTGGTCAGCTTCTCATAAGCATCATGTATGCAAAGTTTGGTTTGAATCTCTTCAGCATTTCTCTAGAAGAGGATCTTCTGTTAAATTAAGTTCACAGCTTGTGACACCTGGTCAGCACCTGACAGGCATCATTCATGCCATGTT
The DNA here is from genome assembly GCA_002080025.1 of Modiolus philippinarum. Taxonomy (NCBI): domain Eukaryota; kingdom Metazoa; phylum Mollusca; class Bivalvia; order Mytilida; family Modiolidae; genus Modiolus; species Modiolus philippinarum. The sequence goes on from MJUU01024090.1 coordinate 133,079, forward strand.
TGATTTAAATCCATTCAGTAGTTCTCTAGAAGATCTTTGTGTGCATTTCCCATAGGGTCCAATGCTGTGGGTCATATACAATGACAGATCGCCACCTAAGTAAAAATACTTAGTCAGCATCTCATAAGCATTATCAATGTCAAGTATGGGTTAAAGCAATTCAGTGGTTCTTAATAGAAGTTCTTTGTATGCATTTTACAGTTGGGTCCAATGTTAAAATTCAGTTCCAAGCTGGCGGCCATGTTGGATGATGGATCTGCACCAAAGTAGTAACACTTGGTCAGCACCCCATAAGCATCATTCATGCCAAGTTTGGTTCAAATCCATTCATTTGTTCTCATGAAGAAGTTCTTTGTATGCATTTTCCGATAGGGTCCAATGTTGAAATTTAGATCGGCCATTGTTGGATAACGGATCGGCACCAAAGTAACAACACTTGGTCAGCACCTCATCAGCAACATTCATGCCAAGTTTGGTTCAAATCCATTTGATGGTTCTCAAGAAGAAGTTCTTTGCATGAATTTTCCCATTAGGTCAAATAGTAAACTAAGTTCCCCGCTTGCAGCCATCTTGGAAGAGGTCGGAAAACTTGAACGTGTTCACTAAAATATAGTCCTTAACATGCTGAACATTTTTGCATTTTAAACTTGACCTCTATCTCAAAGCGTTTTTGAAATATAGGACAAAAAGTAAAAAATCACGAAAAATTTAACCAATAAAGGGCAACAACTCATATATAGGTCCTTGGATTTTCTTCAAAATATCCATGTGGGTAGATCTTAACATGGTGAACATTTTTTGCAATTAAAGTTAACCTCTATCTGTTATAGTTTTTTTAATAAAAAATAAAAACATCAAACTTTTGAAAATTTTACGGAAAAAGGGCAATAACTCTTAGACGGGTCATCAGATTTTCTTCAAAATTTCAGCATGGGTAGATCTTCTCATGCTGATCATTTTTGATATCTGTAACGGTTTTTGAGTTATTTGCCAAAAACTGTAATTTACCCCTCTGTTGTATTTTTAGTAACGGCAGCCATGTTGTTTGACCTAAGACATACAAAATAACAAATTTGAAACTAAATACTCTAGTGATGATTCAGTTAAAGTTTGGTTCCATTTGACCCAGTGGTTTCAGAGGAGAAGATTTTTGAAAGTGAGCTAACGACAAACGGACGACGGACGGACGGACGGACGACGGACGCCAAGTGATGGCAATAGCTCACCCCTGGCATAGCCAGGTGAGCTGAAAACAGGAAATTACCAAACCAGGATTTTTTTTGTTAAATAGGGAAATAGTTCAACCACTCATACACAAACGATGGTTACCAGAGATGACTATCAATTCCTCAAATTACTTAACTAATACCATAGTTATTTAAAATAGCAATTTAGTTGTCAAAGTTTAGGATTGGTAGCACAATGGCTATTAAAATTGGTCTAGGTTACACCGAAGGACTTTAAGAACATTTAATAGGCATTTTCTATCAATCTAATGCAATCAAAAAATCTTGCTCAATGTCAAGGAACATGCTTAAATTTATTATTTGATAATTTGTTAAAACTGGATTTAGTTAGTTTTGTGAATGATATTACCTTGAAGGCTATGTTTATTGGTCACCGTGATAAGGAAGTTTGATTTAATACATATTTTCTTTTCATTTCGTCTTCGCGTGGTGGTCTTAGTTTTCGCTTCAAAACGTTGAAGAAAAATTGTTAGGGGACGACCATTTGATTCTGAGGGGGGCTGGCAAGTTTGGTCGAGCCAGATTATTTATTTTCAAAATTTTGCGGGCCAGAATATTTATTTTTCGCCGGAAATTTTTATTTTCAATAACATAATCGTTTCGTACCAATAAATGTAAAGTCAGATTATTTATTTTCTTGAATGTGCAGGCCAGATTATTTATTTCCAACTTTTTCAGGGACAGAATATTTATTTACAAAATCTGCCAAATGCATCTAATTTTTTACCTTAAATGAAATTCAGAATAAAGTATTGCAGTATATATGATTGGTGGAAACAAACACTAGCAATATATAATTCATGAATACTTATTCACTTTTATATCTCTGACCTGAATCTCGGAAATGTCCATGTCAGGGTTGAATTTAAAATATTTTATTTTTAGAATTGCGTCAAACTTGGATACCCCTATGGAAATAACATTATGAATGATTTTAACATAATGGGTATTGTACGGAAGCGTATTGATGCCACACGAAGAACAAAAATATCTCATAATTATGAGATAATATCTCATAATTATGAGATATTATCTCAAAATTATGAGATAATTATCTCATAATTTTGAGATACTATCTCATAATTATTAGATATTATCTCATAATTATGAGATATTAACTCATAATTATGAGATATTTTTTATCTTCATGTGGCATCAATACGCTTCCGTAGTATTGCATGTGTGCAAGAAAGATTAATATTGCCAAACTACTTTTGCATTTATATGAAAAAGTATACAATAAAGATTGGACACAAATATTCAAAAATTCAATGAAGTCTTCTCCCATTTTCACACGAAAAGGTTTCCATCATCGCTAGTTACGAAGTGCGACGCGAGAATGTGCCTTGAAGGGACAAATTGCATTCCTGATTGTGGTTTACAGGTGATTTGTGGGACAAATCAGACCGTAATAACATCCGGTATGACGAAAAAGTGGTAAATAAGGTTGTAAAGTGTTTAACAATTAATTATTTCCATTGATTTTAATTTAATTTGGTTTTTGAATTTGTTTTATTCCGAGACATGGTACAAACGCATATGCATAGTACATCAATATTGAAGGGAAAGTATGCTACGATGAAAAACAGGTGTGCAGTATGCTTGACTTTCTTATTGATAATACAAATGTATATTTGTCACATTATGATGTGCTATTTATCAAAGGTAAGCTGGTATGCCAATGGGCACGAATTGTGCTCCTCTACTCGCAGACTTGTTTTTATATTCCTACCAGACTGAATTTCTCCATTGACTAGTAAAAGATAAAAAACTAAAAGATGTTAAATCCTTCAAGCTCACTAGCAGATACTTTGATGATGTCCTCCGGATCTAGAGATAAACCATAAGATCTGCATCTTTTTTTAATTCCATTTCGAATTTGGTTAAAATGATAAACTCAGTAGTAAAAAGGAACGATTTTAGTATCAAAATTATCAATTTCCCTAACATGAACAGTAATATTCCAACTTCTCTGGCTTACGGAATGTAGTATTCACAGTTGATTCGCTAACCGAGAGCTAGCACAAATTATATAGACTGTCCAACGATCATTAAAAGTTATTAAATAGATATCAGTCCCTTGTGGAAAAAATTGAGGTTTCGGTCTGAAGTGTGATTCAGGATTCCCTTTTTACTTAATACTGGGATAAACATTTCTTTTTACTGTCTACAACCTTTCAAAAGCAATTGCTGTTGAGTTGCTACCGGACACTACAGTAATGGAAGGGGAGGTTTGGCGAGCCACAAAACCGGTTTAACACACCATTTCTTTTGGAATGCCTGTACACAGTCAGGACCATTGCGGTTGACATTTTTTTTACCAACCACCACGTGAGCGAAGCGAACGATGGTTGGTACTTGTAAACACTTTTCGTCCTGAAGCGGAAGTGGAAGGAGCTAAAGCTGTATCTGAACGGATATTAAATGATGAAATAAATAATATTAACAATTTATCATTATGATTCGCGCCGAAGGCACGACCGTATCACTAAACAGAAAACCAGTCTGTATTTTGTATTTTCGAACACGAGATCAAACGAGACGACACGTGATCACACGAGACAGACAGTTTCGTATGTGTATAATTAATGATTATGGGAGTTAAAATGCCGTGCCGAAGGCACGAATAATATGAATAAATTGATACGAATTGTCGTGCCGAAGGCGTGATAACTACCAACATAAATAAAGAATAAATATCAGAGAAAGTGTGGTTCCCCATGACAACGCGTTCGTCATTTGGCAAACATCGGGTGTCTGTAGCAACGCATTTCTCCCAAGTATCTGAGTCGATTTAATGACGTGCCGAAGGCACCACCACTAGGATAATGATAAAACTGTCATGCCGAAGGCATGAACATTATTATGATTAATAGCAAACAATGAATAGTGTTGACGTGCCGAAGGCACGTAATGAGACAGCCTATGGCAATGCACCCCCATCAAGTATCACGACATGAATGAAAACGGCCAACACGGCTGTCATGACAGCGTAAATAAAGATGGCGGTAAATTGGTGACAAATGTTCATGCAATCATTTATAAAAAATATGCTCATGTAACAACTCCAGTAAACTCACCAACTGCTATGAATGATATCTGTCTTACCTTGAAGTTAGACATTCCTTTTCCTCGCCTTAGACCAAGGCTATTTGATAGCCTACTGGCGTGAATATTTGACTGAAAACTTTCAAAATGAATTGGCATTACGCTTTAAAACAAAATAATGCTCAAATTAATTTGAAAATCGGCAATCTTCAAATGAAAACAACCAAGCGTCTGCTACACTCCGGAAATATGTGTACTAAGGGCCGACAACTATAGAAGTGTTGTTGAGATTGCTATGCACCATAAACCGGTGAAATGTATATTTTGGGATCGTGAATTTGAATATTTTACTATGAATTGGAGAGTATATGTAGGAACTTGAGAGCACCTTTCAAGTCTCACAATGCCCTATTATCAATAAAATAATGTTTGATACAATGATATGGGGGAGGGGGCTCAAATATAAATATTTCTACTGCTTTATATTTTTATTGAAGAACTTCAAGTTTCACATGTCTCAATTTAACCCCCTCCCGCAGCTCTGCTGCAATTTCTTGTTTCGCCTGCTTTTCTTATTTGTCTCGTGACTTTGGCTCGTGACAGCTCTGTTCGGTAATTTTGGTATTACCCTATTCCTAATACATTATACCCACTTGTAAATTGAACTATATAATTCTATATGGATGAAGTAACATGTTAATAGGAAAAACATCTTCCAATCAACATGGCCACCACGAAAGGCTCTAGACCTCAGTATTAAGATTGTAAAACGCAAATTGATAAAAATGAAATGTTCTTATTCGCAGCATTGCGATACCTTGTTCACAAAGAAGCGACTCGTTTTTAGTATGAATTTACGGGGCTTGTCACATCTTATTACCGTTGTGTGCGATACCATATTTGTGTAGTCAAAAAATAGTTACTGTTAATTGTTAAAATTTCTTGTAAAACGAATTTATATTAACTTCAGAAAAAGATGAAATTGAATAGATATTGACAAAACTTTAGCTAGAACATGTTCATTTGCTTCCTGATTTATAACATAAATTTTGCCATATGTCCTTACCATGAAAGGAGCGGCCTTGTATATAATAAAGTTTGCATTTCAGTTAATAATTTGATTAGATAGCTCTCCGGACAAAAAATGGTGACTTTTTTTATTCGGTATTTTTTTCCCTTTTTTTGTGAAATTACATCATCAAATGGTTGATATACAAAAATGTAGGTTAAATACTAAATTGAGAACGTAAACGTTCCCTCTGCCTTGTATTTCCTACTAAAGGGATTAAAAAAATTCCAGATACGAGGGTATTTTCTTTTAACAAAACCGCGTTTTTAGCTCACCTGGCCTAAAAGGCCATGTAAGCTTTTGCCATCACTTTGCGTCTGTCGTCCGTCGTCTGTCGCCCGTCCGTCCGTCAACAATTTCAAAAATCTTCTCTTCTGAAACCGCTGGGTCAATTGTAACCAAACTTGGCCTGAATCATCACCAGGGTATGCAGTTTCAAAATTGTGTTCGATTAGTCTGCAGATCAAACAACATGGCCGCCGTTACTAAAAATAGAAAATGGGGGTAAATTGCAGTTTTTTGCTTATAACTCGAAAACCGCTACAGATATCAAAAATCTTACGAGGCAAAAATGATCAGTATGATGAGATCCACCCACTGTGCAATTTTGAAGAAAATCTGAAAACGCATCTCGGAGTTATAGCCCCTTTTTTGTTAAATTTAAAAAAAAAAAAATTATTTTTTATTTCAAAAAGTGTAACAGATAGAGGTCAAGTATAAATTGCAAAAATGTTCAGCATATCAAGATCTACCCCTCCTGAAATTTTGAAGAAAACCCTTAAACCCTTGTAGGAGTTATTGCCCCTTTTTCACCGAATTTTTAAAATTTTCGTATTTTTCATCTTTTATTTCCAAAACTATAGAAGATGAAGGTTAAGTGTAAATTGATGAAATGTTTGCCATGCTGTGGCGACTTCAAAACTGATGTTGAAAATTGTTCCTTGACTGCCATTTTAAAAATGGCTGCCAAAAAAGGCGGGAAAATTCAACATTGTCCGATTTCAATGAAATTTGGTTTCCAAATAAAATTGATGTTACAACTTCAAAACCGGTGTTGAAAATTGTTTGTTGACCGCCATTTTCAAAATGGCGACCAAAAAAGGCGGGAAAATTCAACATTGTCCGATTTCAGTGACATTTGGTTTCCAAATAGGTCTTGATGTCACAACTTTAAAACTGATGTTAAAAATTGTTCGTTGACCGCCATTTTGAAAATGCCGGCCAAAAAACGTGGGAAAATTCCACATAGTCCGATTTCAATGAAATTTGATTTCCAAATAGATATTGATGTTGCGACTTCAAAACCGATGCTGACTGCCATTTACAAAATGACGCCTCGACTTTAAAACTGGTGTCGAAAGTGGTCCTTAGCAAGAACGTTTTTTTGTCAAAAAAAGCCCAACAAAGAAATATAGAAAAACATGATCAGACTTTTAAAAACAGTTCAAGAAATTTGAGGTGTTCGAGCTACGAAAGTTTGAGAAACTGAAGATCAACTGTATAACTTACAATGTTACCTTGATTGTGGCAACTGAAAGCCAGGTGAGCGATACAGGCTCCTGGGAGCCTCTGGTTAATAGATTATGTTGGAACCCATTTAGATCCATCTAGGAGATGAAAAATTGGTAATTCATTTATTTGCAAATTTCATTACGATCGGGCCTTTGGAACTTTTCAGATTAACTGTTAAAAATGAAAATTTTTATAGGTGCCTGTGGTCTTTCAATTTTGGCTAGAGACATGTTCTTTTGGAAACATTTTTTTTTCACTTTTTCATTTTTTTTTTGGATGCTACCATCTAGTGTTAAATGATATATGTACATAAAGTATAATTGGTATCTTTTTAGATGACAGAAATTTCGATGTGGCAGATGTGATATACAGACGATATAACTAGGCATTAAGGTCAGCAATCCTGTAAAGTTTGGAAGCAATCGGACTAAATACATGTATTTAGGAAAAGTAGTGCCCACAAACCATATTTTACGAATTTTAAGTAAAAAGTACCATAAATATGTGAAATAGGATCGAGCATTCTGACATCACAATATGCATAACTAGACTTTATTGTCAACAATCTTGTGAAGTTTGGTTACAATCGGATATGGATACAGGAAAATCAGTGCCCAAAAACCAAATTTTATTACATTTTGACTTCAACGCAAAGGTTGGGAGTGACAACAAAGGTCATGAAAATGTCATGGGAAAACAGGGTCTAGGAGTCAGAAATGCCAATGGAGAAAACCTGGTGGAGGTTTGTGAAATTAACAACTTAGTCAAAACGGGCACCATCTTCCCTCATAAACCTCAACACAAAGTTACTTGGATATCGCCAAATGGAAAGACAGAAAACCAAATCGACCATATGCTCATTTCAAAACAGCATAGAACATCAAGCTTAGACACAAGGTCAATGAGAGGAGCAGATGCAAGCAGCGATCATGAGCTCATACTTTCTAAGATCAAAATTAAACTGAAGACATTTAAGAAACAAATAGAGAATCGAAGAATCAAATATGACACCGCCAAACTTCAACATCCTGATAAAAAGAGAGCATTCTCCATCACGCTCAAAAATAGATTACAAGTGCTAGAACATATGGAGTCAATTGAGGACATTTGGGAATCAATGGGAAAAGGCTACATTGAAACTTCAAAGGACATATTTGGAGCAAAGAATAAGGCATAAACCTTGGATAGGTAAAGAATCCCGGAAACTTGTTGACGAACGAAAACAAGTAAAACAGCAATTGAACAACAGCAGGTCTGAAAGACTGAAAGAAAACCTAGGATCAAGATACAGTAGAATAGACAAAGAGATTAAGACCAGCATTAGAAATGATAGGAGAAATTGGACAGAAGATCTGATAGAAGAGGCAGAAACAGCAGCCAACAGTGGTCACATGAAAACAGTTTATGAGGTAACACAGGTGCTTAGTAATGAGAGGAGAACAGAAACATAAACAATAAAAGACAAAGATGGGAACATCCTGAGCAGCCAGAATGACATAAAGGAGAGATGGAAAAAACATTTTAACAATATTGAAAATCGATCTCAGTCAGAGAAGCCATTAATAGTAGAGAATGATGACAACGTGATAGATGATATAAACAGAGGTGTCATAGAGAAAGACGAAATAATTAAAGAAATGAAAAAGCTTAAAAATGGAAAGTCAGGAGGAATTGATGGTAAAACTACTGAAATTCTAAAGGCAGACATGACAACAACAGTGAAGTATCTTGAAAAACTGTTTACAGCTATTTGGAATGAAGAGAAAATACCAGATTACTGGAGCAATGGATCGACAGTCAAAATCCCGAAAAAAGACGACAAGTCACTATGCGACAATTACCGAGGCATCACCCTACTATCAGTGCCAAGTAAGATCTTCTCCAGAGTAATCATTCAGAGAGTACAAAATGGCAGAGATGACAAATTGCGAGAAGAACAAGCCGGATTTGGAAGGGGAAGAAGTTCCACTTAACAACTGTTTACACTGAGAAACATACTAGAACAGTGTAATGAATGGAATGCACCCCTTTTTATCAACTAAGTCGATTTTGAAAAAGTATTCGACTCAATTCACAGAGACAGCCTATGGTCCATCATGAAACACTATGGCATACCGGAAAAATTAATCAAAATGATAAAATTACTGTATGACACTTTCCAGTGTTCGGTACTGGTTGATGGTGAAGAATCAGAGTGGTTTAGGGTATTAACTGGTTTAAAACAGGGCTGCACAATGTCCGGATTCCTATTCCTCCTAGTCATCGACTACATCATGACGAAGACAACAGAAAATGAACCAACTGGAATGAGGTGGAAGTTTACAACTAAACTTGAAGACTTAGATTTTGCAGACGATCTTGCACTTCTGTCATCAAAGTACCAATACATTCAAACGAAAACTCAAAAACTACATGAAAATGCAAAACAGGTTGGCCTCAAAATAAACACCAGAAAGACTTACATGTAAGTAATGAGACTGAACACCACCATACAAGATTCGGTAAAAATAGATGACCAACAAATAGAAGACGTTCGGACTTTCACATACATAGCGGGCATTGTAACATCAGAAGGAGGTTGTGACCAAGATATCAAAAGCAGATTAGAAAAAAAAACTAGACAACAATTCCGGCGTTTAAACAAGATTTAGAAAACATCAAAAATTTCTACTCAAACAAAGATACGACTGTTTAACAGCTTGGTTTTATCAGTACTTACCTACGGTAGTGAAACCTGGAAAACAGACAAGAAAAAGCTTGATAAATTTCCAAACAGATGCCTGAGAAGTATACTCAAAATCAAATGGCATGAAAAAATAACAAATAAAGAACTACATCAAAGAACAAGAACAACAAACATCAGTTCAACAATCATGCTGAGAAAATGGAAATGGATTGGGCATATCCGATTTGACAACAGTAAGAGGATATGCACAACAGCCCTAACATTGCATCCAGAAGGCAAGTCGGACGGCCTAAAACAACATGGAGGAGAACAACAGAACAAATGAGAGACCAACTGGGATGGAACACTTGGGAACAGGCAAGTGTGGCGGCAAGAGACCGGATAAACTGGAGGCAGTGTATCATGACCTTATGTGCCAGCGGGCACGAAGAGGATAGGTGATGAGGTATGAGGTTGAGTAAAAAGTTTCAGAACTTCATGTAAAAAGGGTCCAGCATTCTGACATCACACAATGCACAGTTTGGCATTCTGGTTAACAATACCGCGAAGTTTGGTCGCAATCAGATAAAAGATGTATTAGAAGAGGCGCTCACAAATTTTGTTACGGACGGACAGACTACCGAGACAAAACAATATGTTTCCCCCTAACAGAGAACACACATAATTCTATCATAACTGATTTTATCGTCAAAATGCACATTACTAAAAAAAACGCCTACTTCACAAACCCAATTGTTATGGAAAACATATTCAAAATGAAAGCGTTTTACAATTTTGTCGGTGTTGGTTTCCGGGTAAAAATATAAAATGTATGCACATTTTGCGTCTTTCAAACACGTCAATGTGTATCGATTTGATTTTGACTCGGAACTGTATCAAAACGTCAGATTTGTGTATTAGGACATGATAGATACAGTCAGCAATGAAAAGTCCACGACCTCCTAGGTCGTCTAAGAACAGAAAATTCCACTTCTATACTATTAGAATTTAAATTATTCACGAGTGGGGTATACCGATTTCTTCATTTAACAATAGGCGTTACCTTGATAGCCATAATTTTGAACCCTAGCTAGCTAACGCTCGGAATTTATTTGAAAAGAAAGGCCCAATCCAGGGTTAAATGACGACAGCAATACCATACCATAAACTATGTCTGTAATATATAACTAAATTAACATAAAACCAGAATGCTTTATACTAATAAATGCAACTACTTAAATATCTTAAAATATGTTTGTTTCAACATAATTAAATAGATGTTTGATGAATTAAAATCTCATTGAATATTTTGATTACTTTTAAAAATTGAATGATGTCTCCAGCAACGTTTGGAAAACTTACGCCAAATGTCGGCAGCCTCCAACGGTTAAATATATTTAATTGAATATAGGCCATAGGCTGAAATACCCCCGTGCACCCCACTTATGAACCCCATCCGCAAGTCCGCTTACATCCCCCTGTTAAAAAATAAAGCATGTTAACATTAGCATAACCTGCACGCAATGTTGGAGCGGGCCTTAGTTAGACTTACCCAACGAAATTTGGGGAAATTTCGTTTTAACAAAAGTTTTGAAATTTTTGAAATTTCAAATTGTTGATTGGTACCTCCAGTTATAAAAAGTGGAAATAAGATGATATCAAATGGTATACGCTTTACAAATATGCCACTTAAGTACCATTTCTATGCCTAATACGTTCTAAAAATTGAAAAACCTTACCCTTACCTCTTCAAAATATTGATGTAAATTTTAAGATTTTTCTCGAAATTGTGTTAGTTCAATGATCTATAGAACCCAGTGTATTTTACATTTCATAATTGTTGCAATTTGTTTTCATTCTTTTAATGTTCTTTCTTAAAAATAAAACATGTTAACTTGATGTCAAAATGTTCTAAATGACCAAACTATCACTTATAACAATCTTTGAATATTTTAGTTTTCAACACATTTTTTTTCCTTCTATTGCCTCATCTTATCTACGATAGTTCAAATTCATGAAAAGTGGGGATCAAATGAAAGTACATAATATCTCCTTTTCAACTACTAAAATTATAGCAATTTGTAAGCACTATAAACCTCCTACATCCATAAAACTTAGCCCTTCCCCAACACATTTTCCTTCAATTGGTCATTTGTTTGTCTATGTTCGAATAAAAATAACCAGAACACGCAAAATGTGATGTATATGACAATATTGCATGAATTATGTCGACTTAAACTTAATATTTTGCTCGAAATTGATGAAAATTGGGAATTTGCAACATTTCATGTTTGTTCGAAATTCTCTGCTAAATCGGTATATATGTCTCTCTGGGGGATACATCTGCATATATGCCAATGATACATCAGTTGTCTTAAAACAATGTTAAGAAAAGCAAGGAGTGCTAAATGTGACTCTTAAATACCAAAAATCATACCATACCTCAACAAATTTTCCCCCCAGTTGTCATTTGTTTGTCTTTGATCGCATAAAATTAAACAGAACATGTAAAATGTGTGTTGTATATGACAATGCTGCGTGAATTATATTATGATCGTTTTTAATAGCCATTTGTCGACTTAAACATAAAATTTTGCTCGATATTGATGAAAAATGGTAATTTTCAGCATTTCAGAATGGTCCAAAATTCACTGTTTAATCGTTATATGTAGCAAATCAGGAGAATATATCTGCAGATATGCCAATTAATTGTTCTGAGCGATACAGCAGTTATCTTAAAATACTGTTTAGTAGAACAAGGAGTGTTCAATATGACTCTTATTACCGAAATTTTTCACCATACCCCAACAAAATGATGCTTAAAAAACTCAAAAGTTTGCCTATCTTTACAAACATATGTATAAAACATACTAAAATTTTGCTGGCTTTCCAGAGGATGTATTATATACATCGGAATATGCAATTTTAACGCCAAAAGAGGGCTTAAATTGATATTCGTGAAAAATGGGAATTTTCAGCATTTTAGAATTTTACCAAATTCTGAGTTGAATTTGTCAGCTATGAAGCGTATATCCACCAGATTGTGATAACGTTGTTTTCGGCTATATTTTTACTATCTCTATAAATTATATAAATGTACAAGGATTGCGATGCAAAATACGAACATTATAGCCTCTACCCTTCAAAAAATCAGGCAAAATTGACATTTTTTATAGTAAATTTTAATTCAAATCATGACGTAACATCCTGCAGTGACTTTGGTATACATTTATTGTATCTGGATTTGTATTTCACATGCCAAGATTATTTATCAATCAAAAGACAAATACAAAACTTTAAGATTTATCATGCATTCTAAAGTTCATATAAGTCATATTAAAAAATTCTGCACCTTAATTTCAAAATGACTACCCCAGTGCCATTTATTTGTCAAATGTTTGACCTTGAATTTTATTTAAAGTATTACATTTTTATTATACCCCCGCTTGAAAAGTGGGGGGTATATAGTGATGGGGGTGTCCGTCCGTCCGTCCGTCCGTTACACCTGAGGGTACCCATCTCTTATCCGCTACTCCTCCTAAACCACTGAATAGATTTTCATGAAACTTTAACACAGTTTTTATCACATAATGTAGATGTGCACCTCCTATTTCAGAATTTGATTTGATTGATTTTTGGGGTTTCCCATAGCAAAACATGGACTTAGCCATAACATTACAAGTGGGTACCCATCTCTTATCCTCTACTCCTCCTGAACCACTGAATAGATTTTCATGAAACTTTAACACAGTCTTTATGACATAATGTAGATGTGCATCTTCTATTTCAGAATTTGATATGATTGATTTTTGGGGTTTCCCATAGCAAAACATGGACTTAGCCATTACATTACAAATGGGTACCCATCTCTTATCCACTACTCCTCCGGAACCACTGAATAGATTTTCATGAAACTTTAACACAGTCTTTATGATATAATGTTGATGTGCACCTCCAATTTCAGAATTTGATTTGATTGATTTTGGGGGTTTCCCATAGCAAAGCATGTACTGAGCCATCACATTACAAGTGGGTACCCGTCTCTTATCCGCTACTCCTCCTGAAGCACTGAATAGATTTTCATGAAACTTAAACACAGTATTTATGACTTAATGTAGATATGCACCTCTTATTGCAGAATTTGATTTGACTGATTGTTGGGGTTTCCCATAGCAAAACATGGACTTAGCCATTACATTACGTCTCTTATCCGCTACTCCTCATGAACCACTGAATAGATTTCATGAAACTTTAACACAGTCTTTATGACATAATGTAGATGTGCACCTCCTATTTCAGAATTTAATATGAATGATTTTTAATTTCTGGAATCAAATGGGGGTGCGGGGGTATTTATTAGTGAGCTTTGCTCACAGTTTTTCTAGTTTTTATTGGTTTCTGTCGTGTAGCATCAAAATATATTATAAAACTGATATTCCTGGCCTGCTGCTGAGATATTTAAACTCTAGAATCTAAAAAACTCTATTTCTTTCAATGATAGAATTATCAATATCGTTTTACGTTCCATTAAAAGTGACAATCTTCAAACGACTAAGCGGTATTATTTTGTAATTAGGAGATAGAACGTTCAAAGTTAGTTTTTATGTAACTTTGAACTGGAAATTGCTCTTTTGAAAGCTTACTTTTCATATTAAAAAGTTTTGTGTATGTATTTTTGTTACAATTTAGAGATTATGTTTTAAGTATCACTATATAGATGAAAATATGTTCACTTAAAAGTTTAAATAGTTATTATTTTTATCCTAGAGACTCATTTATGTTTGTTTTTAGAAAAATGATGAACATTTGAAAATTTTCATTTTGCATCCGCAAGTCTAGGAGCCCATCTACTCCGTCCATCCGTCCGTCCGTCACGCTTTGGGGTACCAAGTTTGTGTAATCTGACACCTTTAACCTGATACTTCTGAAACAGTTGTTCTTGACACATTGAAAATGAGCCCTCCTCCTTTGGTGAGTTTTGAATAAAAAATGTCGAATTTATCCATTGTTGAACTTAGTCATTTGTTTCATCAAATTATAATAATGCGGTACTGAGTTTGTGTAATTTGAAACTGTGACGCGTTATACCTGGTTCTTTTGAAACTGTACAGTTGTTTTGGACAAATTGAAAATGTGCTCCTCCCCTTTTAGTGAGTTTTGAATAAAAAATGTGGAATGTATCCATTGTTGAACTTAGTAATTTTTTCATCAGATTTTAAGATTAACGTACTGAGTTTGTGTAATTTGAAATTCTGACACGTTAAACCTGATGCTTTTGAAACTTTGTACATTTGTTCTGGAGACATTTAAAATGTGCACCTCCCCTTTTGGACAGTATTGAATTAAAAATGTTGAATTTATCCATTGTTGAACTTGGTTATTTTTTCATCAAATTTTAATATTACATTACTGAGATTGTGTAATCTGAAACTCTGATACGTCATACATGACGCTTTTGAACTTCGCACAGTTGTTTTGGACACATTGAACATGTGCACTTCCCTTTTTAGGCAGATTTGAAAAAAATGTCCAATTTATGCACTGTTGAACTTTTTTCCATCATATTAGAGTACCAGGTTTGTGCAATCAGAAACATTCACATCTCTTACTAAATACCTCTCGCAGTTTGCACTGTCAAATGTATCCGTTATTGAACAACGGCAGTAGAATACCGTACGAACATGGGAAGCGATGACCACAAAAATCGAAGTCCAAAGACATGGCAAAAACGGCAACAGAGAAAAACAAAGACAAAACAAGGATGTGAGACTGCTACAATGCACGGAAATAAAAAGATAACATTAAGAACTAAGGCACTCAAAGTGTGAACTCCCATGAAAACCGGGAGTGACATTGGGTGCTCCGGAAGGGAAGCATGTCCTGCTCCACTAGCGGCACCCGTCACACTATCAGTGAGTCAATCCAGGGTTGTGTCAAATCCGGTAATGTCAAATCCGTGAAGACGTGAAATCTAGCTGAAAATGTCCACTTTTATTTGGGACACAGACACGTCATATCTTTCAATGAACTTAATCCTTTATTTCATCATATTATATCATCCCGGTGCTCAGTTTATGTCCAGAGACGTTGCACAGTTTTGAACGCATTGATCATGGGCAGCTACTCTTAAATTTTTGCATTTGCGTTGACATAATTTTCTCATAAAGATACAAAGTATGTGTTTATTTAGAACTTAGGTATAGTTTTCAGCTTTGCTAAAGTGATATGGACTATTTAATAATTGTTCAACTATGTACATTAAATTTTGTTTTTCTATTTTTTCTCTTACAGTAATAGAACTAAAAAGTATCTCAATTATAACTACATTTGAAGAATGTTTTGGTAATAAGGTAAATGAATCTTTGTTTGAATTGGCAAACTAATACATGACATTCTGTTAGTTTGGAAAAAATTACTTTCTCAGTTGAACATAGTGACGGTGAAGCAGGTCCAAACATGTAATTGGTCTTTTTTTTAAAGAAATCAAATGCTGATATGCCCAAGGCATGGTTTTATTCGTGCTTATATAGGCATATGTCACATTTCAAGTTTTCATGTCACAATGACATTTTCAACTAAATTCACATCTTTGGATTTGACATTATCTATTCCGACTTTACCGTTGATCGACCCACTGACAGTGTGACAGGTGAAGTGATTTTCCTGTCATTATATGTAGGACTAACAAAATTGAAGAAGAGAAAACAACAGAAACACATGTACAATAGCCGAAAATTACAATCACATGCCATAATCCACCAAGGAACTGCATAAGAAAAAAATACAAATACAAATAAACAAAAGACAAACGTAAACAGCGATTGAAACATGATTACATAAATATCAGTATATAGCTAATAACCGAGTGTCTATATAAAAAATCCGGTTATTTGAAAGGGGGTTCAGTGCGCTTTGGTACATCATTGTCCTGAGCAAATTTGTATGTATCTTCTAGACCATATTATGAAGATGTTAATCAAAGCTCCGATGGAGCTGAAATTCGCAGACACTGATAATATACCTACCTCAAAAACCTCGTAGTCACCCAAAGAAGTACTGCATCGATAATAACTAATTTACATGCTTTATTGGAAAATTACAGAGGTGATTCGATCAACGCGAACAGAAAGTAAAATTTATTAAAACTGAATTAAAAACATTGCTAATTTCGAAATTCCGTGAAAAATCGAAAGGGCGACTTTCTTATGGGTGTCCAGTTAATGCATGTCTAATACATGTGCCTGGGGGACAACCGTTTGACTGCTGCATAAAAAATGTCTAATTTATATATTCGGGAAATTAGATAACTGATTCGATAAAAGCAAACTCGAAAGGGGTGATTATCGTATGTTTTATCTAATCCATACATGAAAAACAGGTAAAAGAATACCGATGCGGAGAACACTATCTTTAACATATAACTACGCGAAAGGCGCGCTGAATTTCTTAACATAGACAGGGACGTGAATACTGTTTATATTTTTACACTATATGTTATTATCAATTTTATATAGTAACACCGTTACAACTGAACTCACAAAAACTGGAATTTGAAAGAAACTTACAAAGGACGCAGCTCATTTAAATGGACGTTAATTGGCTTGTCTCTCAAGTCAGTCAAGTGACATCTGTCGGATGGTTTTACAAATTCTACAGCCACCTCGTGGCTTTTGAATTAAAAATCGCCTTTGTCTAATATATATATATATATTTGAATTGAATGTAATTTGAACTGACACATATCTTGTAATAAGGGTATCAACTTGCTTCGCGTAAGAAACACAAGAAAGAAAGAAAACACATTGAATATATGTATTTAGTGATGGTGAATCTGTTTCCGGAGTGTGTGTATTAGAAACATCGTTGATTCATTTTTAAAATCATACCAAAAAAGACCGGTCAATTGACTTTTCACTCCTGCACGGCAGCATTCGATTCTACAAGTAGCATGCGAGATCTGGAGATATTCGTTTTAACAAGACCCTATTAGCTCATCTAATATAGCTTGGTTCAGCTTTTAATATCACTGTGTGTCCGATGTTTATTAATTTTTCACATCTTCTCAGAAATTACTGAGTCAAGTGGGTGGTCTTTTTTCAAAATAATGTCTCTCATATCGTCATCTAAGATTGCCCAAGCTGGGAACATGGTATCTATTGAAACAATCTTTAGAAATCACTAAGCCAATTGGAGCCATTTAAAATTGTAAACGATAGTCTTTGGAAATACTATCAATTATATCTGCATGAAATCAAGATGGCCAAGCGGGGAACATAAACTGAACGCTACTTTGATCTTCTACTCTGCTTCTTCTTTGTTACATCAACGAAAATTGATAATAATAGTCCTTGGTTAGTCCCCTCCCAAATTAGTACTCGGTAGATTCACATCATGCAAAAGACGCTTGCCAGCAAAATTTGATCGCATTAGAAATTAAATAGCAAAAGCTCATTTAAAAACAGGATCATTCCGAATCAACATATTTTGGTGATGATTTAGGACATTGATCACGAGAGTTGATATCAAACGTGGTACATGTAATAGTAATTTACTGTTTAGTAATGTTTTTGAGTCATGCCTTAAGTGAGCAACTGAAGCTCTTGAAAGCTTCTTGCAATACTATTATGGAAGACACACCGTCTTGTTTAATCGAGTAAATGTCTTGAGTAGTCGAGTAAAGGTCTAATACAGGTCGGGTAGTTCCTGTATAGAAAAAAAGAATGAATCGTGTTAGCCGAGTAATGATCGGATATCGAGTTAATCTGGAGGCAACTCGGCTAAATCGAGAAGAAATTGAGTTAATATCGGGTAGATATCGACATAATCGGCTTAAAACTGAAACTCGACTGATGCCGATCCCTTTACGACCTCTTCACGACTACCTCGACCAAGGTCCAATCGATTCCCGACATGTCAAAAAAATTAGGAAGACCGAACACTATCCTTGAAGATCAGTGTCCCGATCGATGAAAATTCATTGGTCAAGTTCGGTCGAGTTGCTTTGATCGGCAGTGTAAACCTACAATTAAAACACTTTTTCGAGTCTTTGTATAGTGAACACCATAGTTTAGCATCCTCAATCTTAAATCTTGAGCTTTTGAGCAACTGAAATTTGAAGCAAACACATGAAATATTTGTATTTGAGCTATAAAATATAATGAGTACTTATCCAAACACATGAAATATTTGTATTTGAGCTATAAAATATAATGAATACTTATCCGGAGCTTTTACTATTAGCAATTACAATCAAGATTTAATTTGTATTTGAGAGTTGCCAGAATTATATATCTCAAGACTTTATAAAGTGAACATCATAAATTAGCACCATTAACCTTAAATCTTGAGCTTTTAAGTAGGGCAGCTAGAATCTTGAGCAAATTTGTATTTGAGCTTTGAGTATGATATACTAGTATTAAGTATTCATCTAGAGCTCGGTCTTTGCTTTTAGCAATCAGAACCTGGAGTAAATACAGCTGTATTTGCATTTGAGCTATAATATATGTTGAGTATTTATATAGAGTTTGGCTTTGATTAATATGAATCTGGAGGGCAAATTTATTTGACCTTTTTTGCTTATCTAAGCAATCAATATCTGGTTCAATGCTTTTCCATTTATGCTCTCTCAGAGCTAAAAATCTTTATCAATATTTTAAAATAGATTGGATAAAATCATGTCTGATATGTAGCCAATTTCAGTTTTATTATAACATTAACGTGTATGATAGACCAGTTTTGCCATATTAATACAGCGTGTTGAGAAAATCATAGAACTTAAAGCAATGTACATAGGCAGATGAAATATCTTATATGGTCCTAACTTGTTGCATGAAATTTTAACATTATATTTTGTGAATTAAAACAAAAGACATACAATTTTTCAATACATAAATATTGAAGATTACAAGACCTATATGTACTTACTCTGCAGTTTTGAAGAAAATCTTGTTACATTTGTACCCATACTGTATGTAAATTACTGTCCCTTTTTGTTCAAATGATTAATTTTGCATTGCAGACATGTTTATACATAATCAAAGATGGCTGCCTGCAGGATAAAACATAACCTGGGTCCTATGGGAAATGTATTGGATTTTAAGGATTATGTCTGAAACTGTCATCAACTAGTCAAGCTTGGCCGCAGAAGTCATTTGGTGGTGAACTTTTAAGCAAAACTGATCAAATAGCAAAATCTTGTTGATTTTCTCAAATTTTGATGGTTTTATACTGAAATTTTTTTCTACTTGTATTCTCATTGACGGATCTTACTTATAATCTTGCAAACTTTAGTGTCACACCATGTATATAAAGCATACGTGGTGCACAGGAGATCGTCTTTTGAAGGTCTTTCTAGGCACGGTACTTCAGTACTTAGATTATTCAGTGACAACAGCTTTATTCTAAAACAGGATTTTGTGTCCAGACTTGTTCATTTTTAAGAGAAAATTAAGAACTTTTAAGAATGACAGTTATTCTCAACTGTTCACAGTTTTGAACAACTGTTTTCTGTAGTTTAAAAATGCAATGTTCTGATTCCGCTATAATTTTTTTACATTTTACATTCTTTGTGGGTATTTTAAAATTCTAATGGATTACAATTAAATTTTAAAACAGCACAATTAAAATCCACCTTTCCATTCACGTATGAAATACCATATATTTCCGTTTTCTGCCCGTTGCAAAGACCGTTTTTAGTGCATTGGCACAGTTGTCAGCGCATGTGCATCGTTGCATCTGTGTTTTCATAGACCGTAATGCGTTTATTTTCATAGACCAGTGTGTGATTCAATTAATTTTTGACTGAGCTGAACTTGATAAGATGAATATGTTATCATAATATAGATAAAGGTACCATTGGATTTACACTTGCAAAAGAAAATACCGTACATCATCAAAGACTGTCTTAAGCGGTCAACAGAGTTTTACATTGGACCACTTTAAAACATTTGGGTTTCTAAAACTACAAATCTAATCAGAAGCAAACTTGATTGCAACATTTTGTTTGTGGTTCCCTTCAAAATTTGTGTATAGTAGGTCTGCATCCAATCCAAGGTGGCCACCGTTTAACATTAGACCCATTTGGAAACGCCATTTATATCTTCATGTCAGTCATGGTCCATGTGAGCTTTACAGGCTCTTGAGTTTTGTTTTCACTAAAGCGCAGTATTGAAAAAGGGGTATTCTACTGCATTTGCCTATTAAAACCCCGACGGACAGTGTTCCAATGACGTTTTAAGTAGATAATACAGATAACTTTATTAAACAATGTTAGCCGTGATAATTGACATCCTCGAAGGAGAAGGTGATAAATATAGGTAACATATGATCAGTCGATATAATTAAAGTGATTTGATCGAATAGTGATAATGTGGAACTCTTCCAGGATTTGTGAAAAATGAAAAAAAAGATATTAGGCATACCTAAAAAAAAAACAGCAAGTGCTGCTACAGTCCAAAGATGGTGAAGCTGGATGAACATATCGATGTATGACAAGATGTGCATGGTGTCGAATTGTTAAACAAAAACAAAAGAAATTAAAATGTTATTCTGGAAAATTGATACTAGGGTGCGACATGGAAAAACCGAAAAAATGTCTGGTTAAGAAGTGGGGAGGGGTGAACAGTGAGTGATTTGAACCCATCCCCTATAAATGGTAGATGTCAAATATATATTTTTACTTTGAAAATCTAAATACATCTAACTTAAGATAAAATACTCAACTAAACAACTTCGATTCAGTCAAAATTGAGTGAAACTAGTAATTTTGGACCACCTTACCCTTCATACACGCTTTCGACTAAGCTAAGTCGTCATAACGAGAACGAAGTCGTTATAACGAGATACTTAGCCGCTATATTATATTGTATATTTGGAGCTAAGTCGTTATAACGAGATATCTAATTCTCACTAAAAAGATAAGCCAGTTCCGGTTTTAAGGGGTACAAGATATTCTTGTCTTGTACCCCCCTGTACAAGACGGATAATTACCAGGCAACATATTATGACGTCATTGACGTCGTCTATGACCGTAAGATGTCAAGTACCGTGTGGTGGTAAACAAATCCCATTTTGTGGTTACAAATGTGAGAAAATAAATCAAACACCGTTGAAAATGCAAGATTTAGAAATCTCAGACACCCTCGGGTAAGATTTCAATGGTTCTCTGACTCGGCAAGCCTCGTCAGAGAAATATTGAAATCTTACCCTTGGGTGTCTGAGATTTCTCGATCTTGCACTTTCCCCGGTGTTAGATTCATATAGTCCTTATAACGAGATAGCTGAGTCGTTAAAACGAACACTAACGGACTTCCGTAGTTATCATTGACGTAAAAAGGGTGCATACAACAAATTAATATTACATCCAACCCATTTTTTATGACAGATAATCAATATTCTTTTCTACAAAATGTTTAAAAACCCTTTCCAAACATGTCAGGTAATTGCTTAGTTTCGTGCTATGCATGACATGTTTGTCTCTCATTAATATATGTTTTATTTGAATAGTTGTGACATTATATAACACGCTACTTTAATAGAAATATGGCGCTTTTAATTCATTATTCATTTGTAAAGATCACCTGCACCGACGACGGATACTCATTTTCTTCCATAGATGTTCCATATTTCGACATTAAAATTGTCATAAAATATGAATGGAAACACATTCTGCATTTTCACTTAACTCCGAATACATTCTATACTTTGACTTTCATATCAAACCCTATTGATAAAATTGTTGTTTTGCGATTGAAATTTTATGGCATAAGATTCGATGAAATTTATATTTTATAGATAGTTTTGTGTCGCCTTTATAGGAATCACTTTACTTGTCTTGCGGCGTCGTCGTTGTCCGTCCCACTTTTTCGTAACGATTTTTTTCCCAGCAACTACAAATCACAGCCATATGAAATTTTGTATGCGACTTAAATAACAAAATACTGAAGCTACTGTTAATTCGTTTTCTGTATATGCGCATTTTGACAACTTATGTCTCATCAGTGCAGATCAAACCAAAACATTTTGAAGTCCATTAACCAAAAAACGTGTACAATCTGATAGAGAACAAATAACCAAAAAGGATCTTTATAGAAAAAGCCAATTTTTAGCTAAAGACAGAGCTTTGCATGAGGGAGACACTCCTTAGTTTTAGACAAAAATTTGTAAAATTTAGATATTGCAAGGTTAAAAAAAATCGGTTCTCGGGTCAACACCGAAGTACTGACTACTGGGTTGGCGAATACTCTCGGGGACTAATAGTCCACCAAGAAGCATCGGCCCAGTGGTAATAAATCACAAAACACCGAAGTTACTGTTAATTTATTTTCTGCATATGCGCATTTCGAAAACTTATGTCTCATCAGTGCAGATCAAGCCAAAACATTTGGAAGTCAAAAAAAAAAAAAAAAAAAAAAAAAAAAAAAAAAGAAAAAAAAAAAACGTGTACAATCTGATAGAGAACAAATAATCGCTAAAGCTAAATAGAAAAGCCAATTTTCAGCTAAAGACATAGCTATGCATGAGGGAGATACTCCTTAGTTTTAAACAAACTTAAGTATGGGGTTCGATATTTCGTTGATCGAATTAGGGTCTGTCGGACAACTACTTCCTGTTTACCGACATGGAATTTTCTAGAAAAATACTGTCAATGGAAAAAATTTTCGTAACACTTTTCTCAACAATAATACATCACAGCCAATTCAAATTTTGTATGAGGTTTTAGTATAGGGTTCCATATTGAATTCAGGTCTGTCAGACATCTACTTCCTGCGTTTACCGACTTAGAATATTTTCAACAAATACTGCCAATGGTAAAAATTTTTGTAACACTTTTCCCAGCAACTACAAATCACAGCCACTTGAAATTTTGTACGTGACTTTAGTATGGGGTTCTATATTGCGCTTATCGAATTCAGGTCTGTCGGACATCTATTTCCTGTTTACCGAATTGGAATATTTTCAACAATTACTGTCAATGGTAAAAAAATTTTCGTAACACTATTTTCAGCAACTACAAATCATATGGGGTTCGATATTTCGCTGATCGAATAAGGGTCTGTTGGACAACTACTTCCTGTTTACCGACTTGGAATATTCTAGAAAAATACTGTCAATGGAAAAAAAATTCGTAACACTTTTCTCAGCAATAATAGATCACAGCCAATTCAAATTTTGTATGAGATTTTATTATAGGGTTCTATATTTAATTCAGGTCTGTCAGACATCTACTTCCTGCGTTTACCGACTTGGAATATTTTCAACAAATACTGCCAATGGTAAACATTTTCGCAACACTTTTCTCAGCAACTACAAATCACAGCCACTTAAAATTTTGAATGTGACTTTAGTATGGAGTTCCATATTGCGCTAATCCAATTCAGGTCTGTCGAACACCTGTTAACCGACTTGGAAAATTTTCAACTAGTACTGTCTATGGTTAAAACTTTTCTCAGCAACTAAAATCACAGCCACTTGAAATTTTGTATGTGATTGTAGTATAGGATTCCATAATGCGTATATAGAATTCAGGTGTGTCGGACATCTACTTCCTGTTGACGACTAAAACTTTTGTATTTCTGACAACAGCAGTGCAGGCGACACAAGTCTTCCATGGAAGACTCACAATTAAGTTTTATAAATGTCAAACCCACGTACATTAAAAACTACATATATAACTAAATACCGAAGTTACTGTGAATTTTGATTTTGCATATGCGCATTTCGACAACTTATGTCTCTTCAGCGCAGATGAAATCTAAACGTTTGGAAGACCACAAAGATGTTTAAAAAGTGATAGAGAAAAAATTACCAAATTTGATCTAAATAGAAAGCCAAAATCAGCTAAGGACAGAGCTTCGCATGAGAGAGATACTCCTTAATCTCAACAAAATTTACAAGATAATAGTGTTGCACACAGCGCTACTTAATATGAATGATAATGTGTTGGTAAGGTGAGCTGCATATATGAGCTAGAATACATAATTCCGAATGCCAACAGTGAGGAAAATCATCTTTAAAAACCTGTTAGCATAGGAAAATCCAGCAGGTCTACGGCTGAATTTGAACCTCTGCTTTGTTGTCATCTATGGCAACACCGCCTACACTATGTCCAGCCCCCTAGGCCATTCGGCCACCTAGGCTATATAAAAATATAGCTTTCTGTAACCGGGTCATTCCTCCTCGTAAGAAATCTAGTGTCGTAACATAGTACACGATGAACATTAGGTGGGTAGGAAATAGATAAAAGAATGATAAGGTTGTAACAGATAAGATACATATGATATATAGATAATAGTGTTGCACACAGCTCTATCTAATATGAATGATAATGTGTTGGTAAGGTGAGCTGCAAAGGTAGAATATACAATTCCGAATGCCAACAGTGATGAAAATCATCTTTAAAAACCTGTTAGCATAGGCAATATAGCAAAGTCTACGGCTGGATTTGAACCCCTGCTTTGTTGTCATCTATGGCAATACCGCCTGCACCATGTCCAACGCTCTAGACCACTCGGCCATCTAGGCTATATAAAAATATACTTTCGGTAACCGAATAATTAAAAATTATTCGTTAGATGGTTGAGAAAGGTTCACAATGGCACTATAACCTCCGGCACCAGACACAACATGCAAGAATACTTTGTTTGACAAGCAACAAGCGGAAAAATATATAGCATGAAGTCGTTATGCTGTTGTTGTAGGTGTTTAATGTTGAAGAATTTGTCGTAAATGAACAAAAGAAGGATTCGAACTCCATTTTTGTTTATTGCAATGCAATGCTTCAGAGAGAGTACCCGAACAGAACCACCGACTTACGCAGGTAACTGAATTACCTCATCACGTACGGTTGCAAGTTACAAAACGGGGCCCTTGGGAATAATAGAACTGTAATACAATTGTTCTTTCAGACACCTGTCACTTTTACAGACATCAAAGGAGGTCCACGATCGTCTTCCTTGTTTGGAAACAAAAATGATGATTACCGTTTTGGCGTTCTGTTTTACTTGTAATCTTTTGATTGGTACTGATCATATTCTGAATGTGTATATGTTTTTCATGTGTAGTTCCATGGCAGATTGTGGCATGTAATTATAATTTTCAGCCATTGTAGGTGTTTCCTGTTGTCCATTTTTTACATAATGTTCTGCAAGACATTCTCTGATACTCATAAAATTGTTTATCAAATAAATAAGGTAACCAATAACTAAATACCGAAGTTACTGTCAATTTATTTTCTGCATATGCGCCTTTCGACAACTTTGTCTCTCAGCTTTGTCCATCAGATTACTTATTCTCTACTCGTACATCTTATTTTCTCTTATTAACTGTCCATTTTGCTCCTGTAATTCCATAATTAATGCAGTTTGCTTTTCTAATTTTCCTAACAAGGTGTTATTTTGCTCTTTTAGGCTTAGATTTTCTTCTTCAAGTCCTTCAATGTGTGCCTCAAGTTGGGTTTTATAGGCCTTTTGTTGTTTCTCCGTATCTTCCTGTACTTCTGCTTTTACCTTCACTTCTTCCCCTTCACCTTTTTCAGCCACGCTTTCAGTATGTTGTTCTTGTTGATGTTCCATTATTTATTGTTTCAAAAATTTGGTTATATGTTGGCCTTATTGATTGATGTTTAATATATTGCTACCTGCGCTGTGTAAATAATATTTTTATTATTCGCCGCCAGGAGGCGGCGAATATATTTGATACGATATTTTGAAACTTCAGTGGAGGAGCACGTGACCAGGAGCAGTTGTTTGTTTTCCATTAGAATCGATCTAATGTGTCCTAATCTTTTACAATGAAGATACCTTTTCAATAAGATAGGAAATATTTTTAAATTATTTATTCAAGAAAATTGTTTACAAAATTATTAATTTAATTTTCATTAATATTATAACTAATGTGAAAGGGAAATCAATAAGACATGGAGACGGGTTATGCTTGCTTGACTTTTCTGTTACATGTCCGGAGGAGTGTGTCTGGATATCATGATGCAGATGCATGATTACCTTAATTGCAATGATTTTAAAAAAAGATGGGGGTTGCATATTGTTTCCAATTATTATTGTTATTATTACTATTAATTTTTGGTTGTTCATAAAAAAAATAATAAAAAATGATAAATACATAAAGCGAGAACCAGCGTTTCCGGCGCAATCTTTTTACCAAACACGTGTGCCTCAGATATGGGTTAATTGATATAGGTCAACATTAGTGAGAGTGAAAACAAAAGAAAATCTGTCGAAGTGGGTCAAGATAGCGTGCTTTGGATCCCGATCATTTTAACAAAAATAACAAAAATCATAAAAATGGAACAATTAATAAAATGAATTAAAACCAAACAATAACAATAATGACCTTCAATCATCTTTGAAATACCATCAAGTATAGACACGGGTCAAATTG
>MJUU01024091.1:0-29996 GCA_002080025.1 Modiolus philippinarum
GGGTGGTATATGGAACAGGACATGCTTACGCTTCCCACGCACCTGATGACACTCAAGTTAGTGTTCTATTTGCGGTATTCGTGAAGTTTTTGGGTGTGTACATAATGTATTTAGTCTCCCGTCTTCTGGTATTTGCCTTATTTATTGACTTTGATTTATGTAATCTTGTGCTTTGTTCCTTCTGNATTCTAATGCCGTTGTTTCCATATTACCTTAGCTTAACTTTGTGATGAATATTTCAGTTATATAGATGAGTTTCCGAACATTTTGCTAAAATCGTGAATATTGTAAATGTGGACTGAAATCTGTTAGTGTGGCAGACGATTCCTGATGTCTGTTAGGAACACGATAAATATTGGAAGGAAGAAAAATTTAACGCTAGTCAGAAAATAAACTTAGACAGGGGAAATGTTCGGTAACTTTAAAAGAGTTGCTCAAGAAATTTGCTGTCCAACATTTTTGTGTTAAGTGGCAAAACGAACAACTCAAAAGTCTCAAAGAAAATTGCGTAATCACTGTATTGTTGTACACGACTATAAGAAAACTATGACTGCAAATGCAAAATAGTTAGAATAACAACAGTCATATGTTCAACGAACTGATATTTAATTCAAGTTTGTATCATTTATACACATGCTATTCTTAAAGTTAAAAGTGTCGAAAGTTTGACAAAATTCAGTTCATTGTAACTGAGATTTTCTTTGTTTTTAGTCCAATCAATTTGTTTACTACTAATAAAGTTTAATGTCTGATCAACAACACATTACAGAAATTACTGTAAATTTAATCTCAAATGTAATCAAACGAAAATTACTATGTACAATTTAGCATTTTATGTTGATAACGTCATTTTTCGTGATAACGTCTGTTACGCTTATATGTACGAACATCGCGCGTAACGTCATAAGTCTCCCAACTTCGTGTTGGAGCCTTAATGAAGAATATAAAGAAACAGAACAATAACAATATGTCGCCCCGACTACGTCTGGGGCGACATAATAAGAATTGAGTAAAAACAATAAGTCTCCCGAAACTTCGTTTGGAAGACTTAATAAGAATTGAGTAAAAACAATAGGTCTCCCCAAACTTCGTTTGGGAGACTTAATAAGACAAGCACCAAAAACAATAAGTCTCCCGAACTTCGTTTGGGAGACTTAAAGATTACAAAGAAACGGACCAATAACAATATGTCGGGGCGACATAACTAATGAGTGATCAAAATCATAAACTTATAACATGACAATCGTAAAAGCAAAGACAAAAATATAGTTGAAGTATGTTTCAGAGTAAAATAATTGAATTAAAGTGCTTCGTAAGAAAAGGGATGGTCAACATGCCTAAGCGCGCAGCGCGAATGCATCTTAAACAACCCTTTTCTTACGAAGCACTTAAATTCAACTAATTACTCTAAAACATACTTTAACTGTCATAAAGACCGTTCAAATACGAAAATTCATGAATGTTTATGTTGAAAATAAATACCGACACCCCGCAATGAAAATAGAATCTTCATCTCATATTTATTTATCAGTTTATTCCATTAGTTAATAAATGTATTTTTTGTTCTTCATATGAAAAAGTTTCCTTTTCTGTTGATCTTGTGCGAAATATTCGTTTATTTTAAGTTTATAAATACCGATTAGATTGTATTTTAATTGGGCGATGGACATTTGCGCAAAATAACCTGAAAAACAGAAGGGCATTTGCGCAAATGAAAAGTGGACAGTTGCGCAAAGGAAAAGTGGACGTTTGCGCAAACAGTTTTTAGTTACCGTTTGTCAGTTAAAAGCCCGATTGCACATATACATGTTGTACCTCTATAAAGCAAGTAGTTGAATATATATCCAAGGTTTGTTTTTTGGAAACCATTTTTGAGCAACAGACTATCAGCTGCATCAAAATAAGATACATCAATGATGAGGCTGTAATTATTAGAATTTAAAAGTCTTTTGGAAACCTGTCGCAAATACAGCAATGATGAAATATCACGACTCCACTTCATTATATGTACTCCCGACAAAATAGGACATGCCTCAGGTGCAGCTCTGGCGAGGTGGATGACGAAATGCATTTTTTGTTTTCATGTAAATTCCACGAAGACACAACAAATCATATAATTGACACANTTTCTGTCTTTCGTTTAAGGGTAAAGATGGGTGTGTCATTAAGCATCGTCCCTTGGTGCCATTTGCAGTTATGTTACCCATACTGCTAACATGTCTGCACTTGGCACAAGGATGGCCTCCCTTTCTTGAAGCCCTCTTTAGTAATTATTAATTTATTAATCTATTTATAATTCAGGCAAAGTCTGGGTGAGCCATTAAGCACTGTCCCTTGGTGCCTTTTGCGGACGAATTACCTCTTATTGCTATCTCGCCTGCATTAGGCACGAGGATCGCAACCTAGGCTTGCAGTCTACATTACTCAATGTATATAATCGAAAATATTTTTATAAGTCAATAAGGAAGACAGGAAAAATATTAGACATGTTAATAATTATCATCGTAATATTAACAAATGCATAATTTGCAGAAACCTCGCCATGGTTGCACTTGAGTGGACTAGTCATTACAATTTGTTGATTTTTACACATGAGCATGTATATATTGTCATGTTGAATTGTATTCTGTTTTACTTTGCTTGTTTGTATGTGTTTTTGTATCATGTCCCTCGTGGGCCCATTTTAATGGACAATAAAACATTCTTCTAATTCTTCTTCTTCTTCTTCTTCTTCTATGTAATTACCACCATGGTTCATAAATTCAAAGCTCAGAAGAACAGATTTTAAATAGATTTTTAAACTGGAAAAAGCGGTAGTTTTACATTTAGAATAAGGGCTTTATATTTGAGAGACTTAATAAATATCAACGATCTACGAACTACATCCTGTTCAGAATCCTACTTCAACCCCTCAACCCCGTTGTGAGCAGGAGATAACGGAAAAAGTCCAGCTAACGCCTACGGAAGAGGACGTATGGAAAAATATACTAAATAAAGATTTGCGCAATTGGGTAAAAAAATGTTAAAAAAGAAGTCAGTTATCGTTTGCGCAAATGTCCACTTTTTGTTTACGCAAATGTCCTCTTTTTGTCTGCGCAGTTGTCCTCATTTTTTTTAGCAAATGTCCTACCTTTTTGCGCAAATGTCCATACCCGAGTTATCGATCTATTGACACTTAGTATGCATTTTCTGACATCTATTTGCCAAATACCTATTTAGCCGTGAGGTTTGATCACCTAGCTATTACAGAAAGCTAGCGTAGGTTCGATCCTTGGACCGGGAAATTTTTCCAACAAACTTAATATTCATCTAATATTTAGGTGAAAAATGAGAGATCTAGTTAAAGGTAAGCATACGACGTATGAATGAATATATAAAAATTGATGATGTTTAAGTAATAAATTCATTCGAGGTAAATAATTCGGGGAAAGTAAATAATTTTAGGTAAATTATCAGTGAATTCGAAATCGAGAGAATCAAAGGAAAAACAAGGAGAGATGGAATAGTTCAAGGCATTAACAAGAATTTAAGTGTCTTGAATAACAAAATAATTTATTAAAACGGGCCTTTAAACGTGATAAAACAAGCTTAACTTAAGAAAAAAGTAGTAAATAAGTTGAAAAAACTATAAGGTTTTACCCGTGGGAAATATTTTTGATAAATTTTAAGTAGAACTCTTGTCACATTGAATATTTGTTTCCTGTGTAATGTGAAATATTTTAATGATTGTCAAAGACATCGAGTCTTCAACTGTGGAGGCATTTGATCTGCATTGAAAATGTAACCCAGTGCACCAGAGGGATAGAGGGATCAACTTACAGGTGTCAGAAATTCATCAAAAAGGACAAAAAAGTTAAATCAAATATCAAGTAAAGTTTCTCTTTGTTTGACAATTTCTCAATCAATATTATCTTTATTTTGTAAGCTTAATATTTGGTAATGTTTGAAAAATTTGATAAAATTTGACGTCTTATGAAGTTTTATTATATTTACTTTGAATTTTAATAATCATAAGGATTATTTATATTAAACTGAACATTAAGTTTTTATAGTCTGTTGTCATAGTAACATAAAACAGAAGTTAATTTATTTCATTGATTATGTAATGTTTTGTATTTGTATTTGCTTGAATGAGTGGATCAGCCCATGACCTTTGTATCCATTTTTCTGTGGTAATGAAACTTTCACGAACATGTGTATGAATTGACATGTTTTGTGAATTATTTAAATATTCACTCTTCATGTTTAGAATTTGAATATTTTGATATGTTTGAACATATTGCTAACTGATAACTGATTGTAAATCAATAGGTTCGTGCACGGGTTTTTAGATTCAAGTTTTTTTAAATTTAGCGCGAAATTGAGCCAAGCAAGATCTTCCTTTGATCTAACATTGTGAAACTATGCATTAGACAATACCGAAACAAAGAGGTTTTCTAAAAGTTGGGTCACTTTACATGAGTGGATTAAATCGAGAAATTTGAAATTTCTAACACAAAATCATAACAAAATCATAACCCTGACGAGTAGCGCTCTTCTTCGAATATCAAAAGAAAAACCGTTCTTAAATGACATGCCAAGTCAAATACTTTTTGGAATAGTTTTTCTCTAATTTCTAGAAAATTTAACTAACGCCTGGCCGGTGTGATAAAAACATTTCTTATCTCTAGTGAGAGAACAACTCGCGTGAAATTTCCCGCCAAATCCATTCGGAACATAATCATTATGTCATTAGAGAAACATTTTCTACAACTCAAACACGTTAATAATGAAATTTCTCACATCTTGTTAAATAAATTTTGAATTGTTTAAAAACTCGACAAGCCTCGTTTTCAAACAATTGCAAAATTTATCTAACTCGATGTGAAAAATTCCTTAATCAGCTTAATTCTCGTTGTAGAAACTATATATAACTTATTTTTAATAGAAAGGTAGAACAAACTATACCTAGAGTTCAATTCGGAACTCGATAGTATAAATAAGTTTGTTAGGGAAAAAATGATTATTACATGCATAACTCTTTTAAAGACGAGCTGAAAAATCCAAAAACTTTCAGTTTTTGCTTGGGCACTCTTTATGTAGATCTGCCGACTTTCAAAGTTTCCTCATATTAGTAGTGTTCCGATTGGCAAGCCTGAAACATGGTTACTAAGAGGGTAATATAGTTTAAAGAAGTGAAATTGATTTACAGCTACATGTTTGTGTGGTAATGATATATAACTTAATTCAGGAATGTAAATGAATTAAGAATTGGTCATTTGATTTCAAGACAGAAAGTTCATAACATGGAAATTTGACAATTGCTTACACATGAAATTTTCAGAAGTTGGCAGTGATATAAACACTTGCAAGACACTCATTAAAAACATATTAATAAGCTTGTTCTTAAAATCTTTTTCATTTGTCAACACACTAATAAATATAAAAACCACTGCGTAACACTAAAGTTAGTTAGAGCGAAGCTTAGCTAGATTGGCAATAGTTTCAGCACACTACACATATCCATGGTTTTAAGCGCTATTGACATGAACAAGAACGGTATTGTCTAATACTCTTCTTCATAACTGAAATGGTTAATTTATCGTGCATTTTTGGTCTAGGACAATCCTTTATTAAGTACCATTGAACAGTTTTCTTTCTTGAGAATGGCATTTGCTTCTATATGCTTCATTTTTTAAACTTGCCAAAATATAAGTGAAACCTTAACATTCATAGTTCTCCTAGCACCTAGTCAAATTTTCCTTTTAATATGAATTACATCAACATAAAACAAATCTGTCAATCAAATTTAAAACATATTTCGAAACCATTCAAGTTTTATTTTAAAGTAACAGTTGAAAAGTCGGTTGCTTTAAGCCTTCATTTCATTCACAGACATATAAACATTCAATTCACAATAAATATCATGAACGCAGTTGAAATGTTTCTATAGCCAAACAGTCCAGAAAATATTAAGCAAACGACCACACAAATGTTTTGAAAATACTACGGATTACGACCAAAGATAAAAAGGACTCCAGCGACGATAGCCCCTATAGCAGCAATGATACAGAACGCAAAGGAGAAATGGAACTTTGATGAATCACTGAAGATGTCGAGTGTTCCATATATTATAACACCAATCAACGCAAACCCACCTGAAAAACAAAGATAAATGGATTATTATTCCTATTCGTAGTCAATATGTCTTGACAGTAACAATTCAGATTTTTAAGAGTGGCCGTTAGATTCGTCTCTTGTACGGACTATGTAACATTGTCATTGCTCATCTCGGGTACATTTATAACGTTAGAAACGTAACATGCATACTTACTGTAACGTTGTGAACGCTCATCTCAGGTACATAAGTCACATGTAATATATAAAGCACCGCTTTTACGCATTAAAATATTTATTGCACGAAAAACGCCTCAGCTTTTTGAGTGCAATAAATATTTTAATGAGTAAGGCGGTGCTATATATGATTTGTAAAATGACCAATGAAAAACGTTTTCCCGAGAGTGCTGATTATCTCGAACATGAATGACAGGTAGCAACCACGTGAAATTAGCGCGTGATTTAAAACATTCACACTTTCTTCGTAAGGATAGATGGATCGTTTCAGGTGATATAAGATAATCCGTGTTTTATTTTCCAATTACACGTATATATTTCCGTATTTTTTATTTGTTTTATTTTCCGAATTGGAAGGAGCTACAAAAACAAGAATGTGCAGAAATATACTTTCAGAGGGGATCCCCCTTTTTCTAAAAAAAAAATGAAAATATTTAGCCAAAATAAGATGAAAACTGACAAAACAATCAATGGAATTCCGTTGAAACCCTCTCCAACCGGTTTATACGAATACATCGGTCAACGCTTTCGGCATTGGTTAGATAAAAGGTATTTTTACTTAGTGTCTCTACTGGTTAGAGAAGAATGTGGATCCAAAAATTATACCCGGTGTGGGAGGAGTAACTTCCACTTTGATTTTTTCTTGTTAAACCAATGGTATTTTAAAATATACGGGTCCTAAATTAGGTGTTGTAAAATAAATTGGGGCATGTTTTCGAAATCGATTTGGCATCCCTACCTGAAAATACATTTAGTTACCCCCCCCACTCCCCCACCTATCCCGGGGATTAAGTATACATTGTAATGAATAAACTGCAATACTACGATTTGTATGGCACTGACGTCGATTTGGGAGTGGAGGGGGTTAAATCTGTCGTAACAAGTGAATGGTATCAAGACACAGTCGTTTGCTTTCAGAATCACTTATTACAATAGCGGTTTATTGACCTAATTTCTGTTTTCTTTTTTGTTTTTCTTTTATTTTGTTTTTTTCGAAGTCACTTTTCGTTATGTAATCCGTGAAAAGGGGAGGAGCTTCAACTGTGCATTAACTAAATTTGCATAATATTAATGCACTGTTGGTAGCTCCTCCCACTCCCACAAGGTTCAATGTATTCTGTGGAGTGAAATTTTGATATGGTGCAAACATGAAAGACTGTTATTTAATGCACCATTCAAGCATTTCCCTCCATTTTGTTAGTATTAAACCATAAAAAGATCAAAGGATATTACAAGCATGGATACAGTGATGTTCATTGTTATCGCTGATCTCGGGTACATATGTCGCATGCACAGATACATTTGGATGTTTATCTTTAATCCAGCATTTCTTTTGAAATGCCTGTACCAAGTCAGAATCATTGCGGTCGACAACTTTTGCATGTGGTTTCCACATGATTTGTCTTTTTGTCTCTTGGACTTCGACTTTTGACCTCTCTGTTCGGTAATTTTGTTATTACCCCCATCAACAAGAAGTAATAGCAATTAATTTACCGCAATACCGACGACTCTTTCAGCTTTGTTGCACAAAACTGCACTAAGTACTCGCACGAAATACTTAATGCAGGAACCAACTGTTTTTACGGTGGCATATTGTTGTCAAAAGTATAGGGCCGATTTTAATATAGTCGTTTTTATACAATACCATATGATATACCTGAGCTGAGCACAAACCATGCTGCAGTACAGTAAAAACTGAGCTGAGCACAAACCATGCTGCAGTACAGTAAAAACAGCCGTGTGCGTTTTGTCTAGTTAGCTAAATTATGTAACCATTCTATCAAAATCAGGGTTTATATCAGTTTCTGTGTACTATGTTCTATCCCATTGATTATATCTGAAATTGACTAAACCATACAACTATCAAGTCCGACTTTTACTTTTCAACGGTGAAGTTTTAATAAAAAAAAAACTCATTCCCATTTAAATTTGCAATTCCAGTGATTGCAAATCTGGTGCCGCCATTTTTGAGAGATACAAAGTAGTGTGAATAACCAAAATGTGCGGAATCGCATGGGACTTAACAAATTCTTAATTGTAACTCGATATCTTAGAATGATTTTACACCATGTCAATTCTAAAAACATGGGAATTTTCCCATAGGATTTCACTCTCATGGGATTTTGAAATATTCCCATTGGACTTTTAATATTCCCATGGGATTTCTCTAATTTCCCATCGGATTATTTTTCTCCCATGGGAATATTTCAAAATTCCATGGGAAATGGTAAAATCCCATGGGAAAATGCATTTTCCCATGAGATTATGGAATTCCCATGTTTTTAAAATTGCCATAGTGTCAAAGTGTGCTAACATATCGACTTACTAATATGATTTTCGTAAGTCCCATGAAATTCCGCACATTTTGGTAATTTACACTTAATCACAGCTCTCAAAAATGGCGGCACCAGATTTGCAATCACTGGAATTGCAAATTTCAATTGGAATGAGTTAAAAGTTCAATTTGATTTTATTGACCATGATGTTTTGTCGATTTTTCATTAAAATATAATATTTGCTTATAAATATCGCATGAAGCTTTATCAATTATGAATGGAATTTTTATTGTGCATTCATTTCTTATTATTTTGTTCAGTGTACACTTGTTCACTGATGTCTAACATCCGTTTGTTTTAAAAGTCAAGGAGCCCTGTAAACTGTTAAAACAAAATTACCTGCAACGAAATTAACCACGGCCATCACCAAATACAGTTCTTTTTTGTCTTTCATTACAAACAGTTTCAATACTATGCAGACAAGGGCACCGAGGAAAGCTATCAAAGCCAGACATTCTAAAGCCTGTGCTCCTTTATAACCATCAGACAACGCTGTAAAATAATTATGTGCCATTGAGTTATTTGGTGATGAAAAAGACAGAAATGATTGCAAAAATTGAACACAGTAAAGTATATATACATAGATTTCGGTGGATCCAGTCTTGATAAACATGAACATTTGGATCCGCCTCGGAAGATTAAAATTAAGATGATTTTTTGTCGGAAAATTTACAGTTCAAAGAGGCAGACACCCGGAAAGACGAACAAAGCCTTATGGGAGTGGGAGGAACTATCAATGTCAGTGGACTGAGGGTCTAATTAATACGTGACGATAAAATTACTATTAGAAACAATAAAAAGTGAAAGAATTGAGATAAAAGTTCGTAAAAAATAGAAATGACACTTCGGCAAAGAAAACTATCTTGAATTTGGTCAGGGTTTAAATCCAGGATATTTCAATAAAAGTCCGAAAAACAATGAGTTATTTTGTGCACCCAAGAATATATTCACTGCATTACACGCTATTGAATTCGATGTTCGTTGCCAATAAAGAAGACGCCTAAACACACACAAAGTGTTAAAAAAAAAAAAAAAAAAAAAAAAAAAAAAAAAAAAAAAAAAAAAAAGCAGAAATCACAGATGTGATCAGATTTATGTGTTCCTGGGTGAATTTTATAGTGAGAGGACGGCGGTAAAAAATGATGACATATCTGCAAAAATACAAAAATTCACAAACAGATATTTTTGAAAACATACAAATGATTTTTAATAGTCCGTCCTTCCCGAATTTTGAGTTAAGTTTACCATGTTATTACGATTGTACCATATTATGCAAGCTAAGTTACTTCTAACTGTTTTATATTTCTATTATTTGAAGTAACCACCCGGACACATTAACTGTTTTCGAAGTGATAAATCATGTACTAAATCCAGCCAATGTTCTGAAAAATTAACTATTTTCATTCAAAATAGAACACTCAACATTCTAGATGTGTACCTCATGGTGACTTCAAAATGAAGAACGACAATAAAAGCGTTGTTCCATTGCCTGTTATTACCATGTTTTGTAGAGACTTTGTCTTATGTACATTTACTCCATATCCTTCCATTTGTAATTGAGTACATTGAGGGAAATTTATGATGAAATACGATATTTACAGTTAAATATAGCTTATAACTGACTCTTACTTTCTGATGCCAACTTGGAACATTTGTCCTGACAGCCTTGCCACAAACCATAGTGTAAATCACCCACTTTATACCAGTATGGTGTTGCAAATCCTATAACATGTACTAGACAGGAAACTGCTGTAACAATTATCCCGGCTATGACCATAGGAGAGGATTCCCCGAAAACACCCATATTGAAAACAAATATCCGATGTGCGCGACTTCCCCGATTTTCAAATTCAATAGTAATGTTTTAGCGTTACTTAGTCACTGATAAATAAACAGTATGATTACATAAGATCTTGTTAAGTCTTGTCAAACATTAGAAAAATCAAAATTGTTTATCCCAAAGTTTGGATAACTTTGATGATTTTATCGAAAGTTTTTCTACTACAGATGACCTACATACCACGCATTATTCAAAATTTTAATGAATGGATAAAATTATTATACAATTCTCCGAGGGTATTCATCAGCCCAGTAGTCAGTACTTCCGTGCTGACCCGAAAGCCGATTATTTTTGGAACCTTACAATATCTAAATTTTTGTAAATTTTGTTGAAAACTAAGGAGTATCTCCCTTATGCATATCTCTGTCCTTAGCTTATTTTGGCTTTACATTTAGATCATATTGGCTATTTGATCTCTATCAGTTTTTTAACATCTTTGAGTTTATGGTCTTCCAAACGTTTAGATTTTATCTGCACTAAAGAGACATAAGTTGGCGAAATGCGCATATGCAGAAAGTAAATTCACAGTAACTTTGGTATTTAAGTATTTCAAACAAGAGTGGAAAGAATATTTCTCGGGCCTTCTGTTCCTTGTGTTAAAAATGTCACGAAATGTTGGGTATACAGAAAACAAAGGAAACAATACCAAACGAATTTATAGCAGAAGGGTATTAGACCTCTTAAAAAACACAGATACATGATCCATCCACACTTTCCAGCCACCCATTCTAAGTTATGAACAAATTAATACGAAAGTATGAACAAAAAAAAATGCAAACATCATTTACCAACAGGAGACGGACCAAAAAAAAATCAAACAAGACATAAAGTTGACCCGTTTAATCCAAATTTAATCTTTTGTCTTTGAATTTTTTACTGCTGTTGTTTTGTCTTTGAATTTTATAACTGTTTTCAAATGGAGTTTACATCTTGCAACTCTAGCTACTTTAGGGCCTGTGTTCGATACAGTGACTTCCTTCAAAGAGCCAGGTTGGTCACAATTGATCACAAATATGCTATTTGAACAAGGGTATGTTACTCATAACTTGAAGTCACCAGTGCAGAAGTTTTACGGTCGACATAACAATCTTGTTGACCACGATGGGATATCTGTTTCCTAGATGACAACAGACATTTCCCTTAAAAAACTTTAAGATTGTTCTTTGTTCTAGCTTATTTGACTTTACTACCGGATTTGACATTGTTCAAAACGGCGGGTGTCCTATAAGAAGCAGATGATGCTTACTCTACGGTACACCTGATCTCACCCATGGTTTTATATGGGTTCATGTTGTTGATCTGAATGTGTGTTTCCTTTTTTCTTTCTGTGTTGTCTTTGTATCTTGGTGTTTCCGATGCTGCCATTGTCTTTGGATTACCTTTTTCAGACTGACGGTTTGGTTCTCACTTACTTCATGTCATGTCACATGCATGCTTAATACTCATACATATTTAAAAGGAGACATGTGCGGTTCCTTACTGTGTTGAAGACCGTACGGTGAAACCCCCATGGGGATTTTCAAAAGTTAGCAGAGTTCGACTTCGTCGCAACTCGGACAGCAAACAAACAACATTACAAATAAAAATAAACAAAACAAAAAAAAAACCAATTAAAACAAAAAACAAACAAGCAAAAAGATAATAACCATGAAAACAAAACAAAAAGAAACAAAGAAAAAAAAAACAAAAATAAAGAAAAACAAAAGACTAATAATAAAAAAAACAAAACAAAACAAAAAAAGTCAATATGCAACAACATATACGATCAAAACCAGAGAGGAGACAGAATTAAGATATTGGAAATAAATAGAAATAAACACATTTATAAATACATATATTAAGCACACAACATGGAAACGATAAACAACAAAATAAATAAGAACAACAGAAAACAAATATGATTCAACAAGAGCTTAATCAACAGTAGAAAAAGCGTTTGACAACATGCGGGTCAGTATCAAAATATGCCGGATTAATTGCAGTAAGAAATTAGAGTTTTTCCTTTTTTTCAAACTATAGTTTTGTTGTGACTACTTTCTTCCTCATTTCAGATATAAAACTGGGCTAAACAAACAGTTAACTTTGACTGATAGTTAATTAAATCAACCCGATATGTTTGAAACACCTGAAGTTAACATTTAACATTGTCATTAATAGTATGCAAATCAAAAGAGTTGAAAACACCATTTATTCAACTTAATGATCAATTTTAACCGAGCATTCTAGCTAGATTCATGCGTGTTGTTCATCTTTGTATGTGTGTGTCTTCATTTTTCTTTTATGTGCGGTGCTAGTGTTATGTCTTTGTTTCTTCGTTTTCTCATGTTGCCGTTGCACTTGGATTGTTGTTTTAAACTGACGGTTCGGTTCTCAGTTACCTTACTGTCCTACCTTTCAATATGAAAAAGAAAGGTAATGGGGTAAATGTCAAGGAGACAACATCCCATATTCAGGTTAAAACGACCCAAAACAAAGTATCTAGGGGTCATCGTACGGTCTTCAACACAGTGAGGAACCTCGCACCATATAGCAAGCCCTAAATGACCCAAAAAGTAAAAAAGTGAATAAATCAATGGAAACAAACCATGCACATATACCATTTCTTACAAGTGTTCTTATTTCAGAACGTCTGCTTTCATATCAAGTAAAACAACAAACTGTAAATATTGCAGCTATTATTACTTATTCAGATTGTCATTCTGACAACTAAGGTTTCGTCAGTGCGGATACATTAAACATTTGAAAGACAATAAAATCAAAAACATATGAAAGAGCTGATAGCAAAGAAAGAACCTAAATTGTCTAAAATAACACCAAAATCAATGGAGGATAGAGTTTTCCTTGAGAGAGAGAGATTCCTCAGATTTACAACAACATAAACTTTAGATATTCCAACTTTTAAAATAACTTTCAAATCAGGTCACAGTACTCAACGATGTGTGTGGTATTCTAATATGACTGTCTTCTTTTGCTTTTGAAACAAAGCTATGTTCTAATTCCAACAATATCTTTTAGCACATGCGTATATTTTTTACAAAAGGACATTCGTAATTTACAATTTCACATTTCATTCACTAAATATTCATTTTATTTTGTGTAAATAAAGTTTTAAATAATGAATC
This sequence comes from Modiolus philippinarum, assembly GCA_002080025.1. Taxonomy (NCBI): domain Eukaryota; kingdom Metazoa; phylum Mollusca; class Bivalvia; order Mytilida; family Modiolidae; genus Modiolus; species Modiolus philippinarum. Next base: position 13,632 of record MJUU01024091.1, read on the forward strand.
ACCAAAAAAATCCACATCAAATAATGGTTTCAAAAATAACATAACTAAGCAGTCATATAAATCAGAAATACACCCAGCTCACACTTACAGACGCTTCGATTTTGAAATATCCCTATTTAATATGTTTTATAACAGATTATTTGTATTAATTCATAAGCTTATGAGCCACTTGTATTAATAAAACAACGAATATGATAGATTTCTCTATGTCCATTTATGTGTGTTTGTATGCAGTTTTCCGACATACTTCAATTCTAGTATAATCTATTTCTTAATTTAACCCTTAAGCTGCTAAGTAAAAAATTTTTAGAATGTTTGCAAAATGTTAATAATATGCAAATGAGCTGAAGCCTGATGTTGATGATGAAAGTAACTATGGGTGAGCACTGAGCACGGTGTGCGGTTGGTGCAGTGAGGAGGGGTCCAAACATAGGTACCCCCAAAAACCCAATAATTTTGGTCATTTTTCGTACTAGTTATTGACCTGGAGGACTGTATGACACTCAGAGGCCAAGTTTATTATGGTCTTGGTAAATGGCCCACCCAAAATCTGCAAAATTGACGATTTTCGGCTTTGAGCAGCCACAGTACCAGAAGTACAAATCAGAAAGCTGTCCCACTGTCAGAATTGAGAGAAGACACTTTATTTAAGAAAATCAATATTGTCCCAATGGGATTCGTAGTTTTTGGCTTACAGGTGACAATAAGTAGCATACCCCACCAAAATTTGACATTTTAAAAAATTTTCTTCTTCAAGTGCCGATTTTTCAAGCAAAAAGGGAACTAAAATCCTTCAATGCAGTTATTAACTAGTCTGAAATTGTAGCCAGAATTCTAATGTTTAAAATGAACACCTCGATGACCTTTGCATGTATGGAGCGTCGTCAGTGACAACAATGCACAGAGAGTCTCAAAAACGACAAAAGTCGCGTGTAGCAGTCTTAGGGTTAAGACTTCAAATCGGTTTGTGGCCCAGAACCAAAATACTAATCGACATTTGTGGTAATTAAAGACTTCATCCAGATCATTTTATACATTGGATGGCCATTAAAGAATGAATTTTTCACCATATACTCGCTTCTTGATGCAGAAGATGATCACCCGTACGTTGAGTTGTACCGTTTATAATTTTTTTTTAAATCAGTTATTTTTTTGCATACTCGACTTAGAATTGATGCTTTTATAAAAGGTAAACAATTTCCCAACTTTAATCCAGGTCTCTCTTGGAATACAGATGAAGAGCAGAACTATGAAAAATGAATAAAACTTTTGTAAGTTTTGAAAAAAGCTTAAAATAAATTTCCATTTCCAGTAAGTACGTTTTTCTTTCTATCGTCCTTGTTTCAATACGGAAAAGAGACAGGAGGCAGAGAATGATATCGTCGGATAGAGCTGAGTGCCTTATACATGTACTTTAACTTAAACTAGAACTTACCACATTCGCATAACTAATGAAAGAATTGTTAAAACAATAGTATACACTTCGGTGATGACAGGAAGGGGATAGAACATACTCGTGCTTTTTTCCATATCGATAAATTCCATTAAAATATGTTTATTTTCGAAAATTTGGGAATTTATTCTGGAACTGTAAATATTATTTCCTTTTTATTCCATGTTTCTCCTAAACCAGTAAAAAACACTTCGGTAGTAATAAAATATAACATTTGACGTATTATTTGGGCAATTTATTACCACCTGATTGGTCTCTTTGTCTCATGGACTTCGGCTTTTGACAATTCTGTTCGGTAATTTTGAGATTACTCCATTAGGCGATGGTTAATATGAAAAAGAAAGTTAATGGGGGTAAATGTCAAGTTATTATGACTTTAATGATACAGTTACTTTAACTAGTACCTTTATATTTTTCCATTATTTATATAAAAGTGGAACTCCACTAGTTGATACATGTAGCAAACCAGTACATTGTTTGTCGAAGTAAAAACCTTTAATTACAATTACTCAAGTGTACTCTTTTTTCATTTTATAAGCCAAAATCTCAGAACAACTGAGAATACTAGTACTGCAAGTATGAAAACAACGGCAGTACTATACCGAAGGAACAAAATACAAGATTACATAAATCAAAGTCCAGGGACAAAGCTTAAGCAAGAACACCAGAAGACGGAAGAGCAAAAACACTACACACCCATAAACACTACAAATACAACACTCAAAACATGTACTGACAGTGTGAACTCTCAAACAACAGAGTGACATCAGATCAGATGCTCCGGAAGGGAAGCATGTCCTGCTCTGTATACAGAACCCGGGTCAATTCAGGGTAAAGTCAAAACCGGTAATGTCAAATCCGGGAAGTCGTGAATCCAGATAAAAATTTCCGTTTCATTTGTGATACTGACATTTCATATCTATCTATGATGTCGTGGTGCCGGACAAAGAATTTCTGAAAGAGCTTTTGAATTTTATGAATCCACATTTGATTCACGCCGCTAGTAGAATAGGCTTTTTCGCAGTAGCTTTTTAGACCACCTCTTACTGCAGTCAATATAGTGGTAAGGAGTTTGGATAGGGGCTTAGTGGTGCATCTGGCAGATCCTGCAATGAATCTTTGTTTGTAGGGATTCTTGTGAAGCTTTGGTGTACCCAGTAAATGTAAGGAAGATCATTGTTATCTCCATCCACTTTAATACCGAATGATGCAAATAAATAGACTGATTTAGTATTATGTCTTAAAGCAAACAGTTCTTTCGGACCTAGTTCGACCACCCCACGATGGACAGTATTTTATTCACCATTGAAAGTCAATAAAGCACCAAGATATGTTAATCTATTAACAATTACCACTGGTTGTTATCATGACATTTTTCCGTTTGAGGAACAGATCCAAAGTTCCTCCAAACAGTACTCATTGTTTTAGCAATTTTTACATTTAAATATTATAAAGTGGTATATTGGTAATTACAAAATCATCTAACAGAATTGTCAAGCGCTTCTAACATGTCCTGTAACACCGCGATACCCCTTGAAAATGTCTGTGTGTCGTTAGTGTACATCAGTAGGAAAAAAATTAGTTATACAGTTTATATGGCACATTAAAAAAGGTCACATGAAATTACAACTAGTATGTTTTTGTTTCCACGTCCGATTTGAAGGAAAATGATACTAAACAAGGAAATATTATGGTGTCATTACTATGGTGAGACCTAGGTGTATACCTATACAGTTATATGCAAAGCCTGGTATTCAGTTTATCCAAATAATCCAGTAGTTACATTCCACTTGGATTATGGTTGGACTTTGAAAATTACCTATATAACTGAACATACATGTGAGTAATTCATTAATTTCCGCCAAGCACATATAACATGAACGTTATTTCACAATACTATATGCATTAAGATGGAAATTGCACCAACCGAAAAAAATGCTCATTAATTTTCTAACCAGTGACCAAGATTCTTTTTTTCTAAATTTTGCGACAAAAATATATGTTTCAAAACAGCTCTATAGATTAACCTCCAAGTTTGGATTTTATACATACATACACATTTTTCTTTTATATTCAATTTCTACCAAGTTATTTATTAAATAAAGATGTGGCAGATGAAGAACAGTAAAAAGCGTTGTTCCATTGCTTGGATCTACGGTATATTTGTAGAGACTTTGTCTCATGTGCATTTATTCCATATCCTGTCAGTGTGTATTCATATGAAATTTTATTCAATATTTTAGGAAAGATCTAGGGCTTCTTTCAAACCTGCTGATCTTTTCAAATTGATGATAAAAACGTGTTAGTGAATTCAAACCATTGGAGAATATAGCAAATTATACAGTTTGTAAAACAAGTAAGCACAACAGCAAAAATATATTAGATGGTGTAAAATCATTGTCACAACATGTTCTTGTCGTTGTAAACCCTTACTTGTGCCACTACGCGTAGGTGCGAAATTTAAATTAGTAATATGTGAAGAATGTAAAACAACTATTCAGGATGGGAACTGTCTATTTTAGAGGTGGATGTGATGATATCTGTGAACCAATAGAACAGCTCGACCAAAACCGCTTTGTGATTACTTTGTTCCACATTACAACTTTAGTAGTATGTCAAAAGAAATTCCAGTTGACGTACACAATTGTCTTTCTTTTCCCAAATTCCACGTTTCTACATGTTTGTCTGCATGTTTCCACAAGTGTTTTACTCGTGCAAAGGATGTATTGAATTATTTAATTGAAGTCAACCCTATCGATATAACTTTTTTGAGCAAAAAATAAAATTAAAATATTGTGAATACCAAACACATTGTTAATTCTGCTCCCAATACAAAAAATACCCATGTTGTATAATTAACTGTGAATTGTGTATGCTGTACACGTGTTTCAAGGAGAAACCTCTCATCAGCAGCATTAGAATCAAATAATAAAGCCAAGCAGTGTTCATTATCAAAATAGGCGCCAACCCCATTACCAAGAACATTCAATGAGTGCAATACAAGGAATGATGGCTGAGTATTGTAAGGAATTTTATTTTTCATGAAAACAGTAAATTTCTAAAAAGTGCAAGGCACATTAGAAATATGATAAGTGTTTAATATTTTGCATAAAATGTTTTCCTTCAAACTTAAAAACATCGTTGGAAAGAAATTTCACCGGTATCTGAATATGACCCTCAGAAAAAATTATCTTTTTCCTATATATATGCATGTTGAATTTGAGTCTTTTTCCAGATTTTTTTAACCCCCCGATTTGTTCTTGTGATTGTTTGAATACTATTACAGAGAATTACCAAAGATTTTCAAAATTTTAAGATGGTACTGAAGGGTTAGAAAAGTAACATGTGCCAAGGATTTTAATTGGTTTTGTCTCAGGGTTAGCAAACGGCATTAACCAATCCGCTACCAAACAGTAATTTCAAAACTATATATGCCTCACTGATAGTGTGACGAGTGTCGCTAGCGGGGCAGGACATGCTTACCCTTCCGGAGCACCTGATTTCACTCCCGGTTTTCACGGGAGTTCACACTATGAGTGCCTTAGTACTTAATGTTATCTTTTTATTTCCTTGCATTGTAGCTGTCTCACGTCCTTGTTTCGTCTTTGTTAATATCTGTTACCGTTTTTGCCATGTCTTTGGACTTCGATTTTTGTAGTCATAGCTTTCTTTGTTCCTTCGGTATTCTACTGCCGTTGTTTCTCTCATTGCCCAAAACCAAGTACCTCCTCTTGGGTGGTAATTGAAGTAACCATTACTTATTTAACGATTGACATATTCATTGTTACCGTATGTAACCGAGCATTATGTGGTTTACAGGATTTGTAATACGCTTACGGGTCTTGACGTTTTACATATGATCACACGTCCGTAGACTTGTACCGTCGGTACTTTGGTTCTTATTTTTAAATGTACATGTGATTAAGTATTTTAAGTGTTTTGAGCAAATTGAAAACACGCACCTGTAACGTTATTTCCTTCCTGGTTTATTAGCACTAGGTAAGAGAGTAGCTATGACTTTATAGTACTACAGACCTATTTTGTATGTATTTACAATAATAACAAAAAATGCCTATTTAAGATCAGTTTTGTTTATTTCATTTTACAAGTAGTCCATTATTCTACGCGTAAGTCTTCAAATCTATTGAAGACTATAACTACTATGTAGGAGATAGTCGTATCTTCCATTAGATCTGTTACCACTTAAAATTAAACAGATTTGTCTTTTTCTCTATTTATTACATCAAAATACTGAGGATTAATTGAATTAAAGTAAACTAGAGTTAATGTGGCCTAATTGGCCACGGATACCCCCGCCCCCACCTCTTCCTGATTTTTTAGAAAAATATCTAGAAAAAAAGGAATTATTGGAAAACAAAATACATAGTGCACATCTGCAATTTAAGATCCTGCAAAAGTTTCGTGAAATTCCAATAAGTGGTTTAGGAGGAGTAGTGGATACCAGGTTGTCACCATATGGTTTGCATTGAGCAAAAATGACAAAGTCCACAACATATTGAAAATCTGAAAAAAAAAGAATTATTGATAAAACAAAAATGCATTGTGCACATCTACAATATGTGATTAAGCTACTGCATAAGCTTCATGAAATTCAAATCAGTGGTTTTGGAGGAATAGTGGATACCAGATTGTCACCATATGAAAAAGAAAGGAAGTGGGGTAAATGTCAAGGAGACAACATCCCATATCCAGGTTAAAACGACCCAAAACAAAGCATCTAGGGGTCACCATACGGTCTTCAACACAGTGAGGAACCTCACACCATATAGCAAGCCCTTAATGGCCCCAGAAGGGTAAAAAGTGGATAAATCAATGGAAACAAACCACATCCAATAACCCAAATATCAAGAAACTAAAATTTTATAAGAAGACACGGACAAGTCAATCACCAACATATTCCTGACTTGGGACAGGCGCAAAAATTGCGGTGGGGTTAAACTCGTTTTCTTGGATCCAAACCCTCCCCCTATGTGTGGTGAATGACTAAAAAATAAATACACAAAAAGACTCACAGTAAAAATCAAACTAGAAAAAAGTCCAACTTATCAAGACGAGTACCTTTACAATGAAGTATATAAAACATAAAGACAATACACACAGGTACTGTCCGGACAAATGCTCACAGTTACTGACAGCTAGCTAAGGACATAATTTCCGTTGACTATGATATCAAGCCTTCTTACATATGAAACTTCGATTGAAATACTTCCAAATAGATTGTTTGCAAAATGATAAAGTCCACAACATATTAAAATCTGAAAAAAAAGAATTATTGATAAAAAAATGCATAATGCACATCTACAATATGTAATTAAGCTACTGCATAAGTTTCATGAGATTAAAATCAGTGGTTTAAGAGGAGTAGTGGGTACCAGGTGGTCACCATATGGTTTGCATTGAGCAAAAATGACAAGGTCCAAAACATGTTAAAAATCTGAAAAAAAAGAATTATTGATAAAAAAAAAAATGCATAATGCACATCTACAATATGTAATTAAGCTACTGCATAAGTTTCATGAAATTCCAATCAGTGGTTTATGAGGAGTAGTGGATACCAGCTTTTGTGTATAGAAAGACGGACGGACGGACGGAAGGACGGACGGACGGACAGACAGACGGACGGACGGACAGACAGACGGACGGATGGAAGGACACCATGAACACTATATACCTCCCGCAAAGCGGGGGTATAATGAGAACCGAACCGTTAGTCTACAAAAGAATAATCCAAAGATAATGGTAACATAGAGAACACAAAGTTATGACATAGGTACGGCACAGAAAGGAAAAAAAGAGGCACATATAAAGATGAACAACACCCACCCACTTTACAACCCTAGGTGAGATCGTAGTGAGATCAGGTGCAACGATTGAGTAAACATCTCGTGGTACCTATGAGACACCGTCCGTGTTGGACATATCAAATCCGGTACAGTAGAGGAAACAAGAATATTAAGCTTTTAAAGGGAAAGAAGTGTTGCAATCTTGGAAAAAGATATTCCGTAGCCACTCACAAGATCGTGATATCGACTGTTTTGCAGTGATGACTTCAAATTCTGAGTAACATAACCTTGTTTAAGTAGACTACATGTGAGCAAGAGGGTTCTATCAAGGATCTCACTATATCGTCCACAAGCCCTTGATAGCAAATGAGGCGGAGATGCAAAGTCCACATGCCAGCGCTGATGGAGTGTTGCATCAAAGAAAGGAGAAGTTGACTATTAGAAAAGTAAAGTCATCACGTTTGTCAAACAGACTAGTTTGTAGTCTACTTCTGTTGACAATTTCATGATGGTCAAGGAATAAGGCTAATGTGAAACTATCTACAGATCAGCTAAAAGAGGTGCGGAAGACCATTTAGACATCTTTAAGCTAAAGGTGCAGATCAAATCATATAATGTTTGGAAAACCCTATACATATTTTTTAGGCTGACGGAGAACCAATACTACTGAATTGGACACCCGAGTTATTTAAGGTCAAAGCTTTGCTCGAAGGAGATACTCCTTTGAGTTATACATTTTCAAACATTAGATACTTTAATTTCTATCAATTGACTTTCAGGTCAGTACACACATTTGTAAGTACAGAAAATTCTCATTAGCACTTTTTCCGATTTTTAAGTGGTCTGCTATGGTTAAAAGATCATCTCTTTTCATTAATATTTTGTCATTTTCTTTTTTTTTCTTACCGAAAAGACAAAAAGTATCAACATGATCCAAATTTTACTGCAATTTCGAGATTTATTCATTTCGTTCGAGTAAAACATAAATAAGTCATGCAGATAGAGTTTTGGCTCATTGTTGATAGCATCATAGCAACGTCAAGATGAATGCCAATGAAGGTGTTGTCCCATTTGCTTAACGCAGAATGGACAGCAACCCCCTGGTAATCAGCTATTTGGCATTTTGTGTCAGGTATGTAACACTAAATAAAAAGCTGTGTTTTGTTATTTTTTGAAATAAATAAATAAAAATCATGATACCACAGACAAAGCACTTATCGTGTTATCTTCATTCGAAATAATGCAAGGTTTAACCATCACTTAACTCTTATTTAAAAAATGTATATTTACATACGTTTGTAATACAAGTTTTTTACCGAATATTTCCAATAATTCTTTTGTTTTGCAGACTCCAAATTAATTTACTACATCTTAATTTCAGCCCATATTTACACAACAGCTACAACAACAGATTATAAAGATGGCTTTCTCTAAAGCTGAAGATCAGGATGGGAATAATTTTCTGCATGAACTATTGAAAGATGCAGATTGTGTTGATGAAAGTGAACTGTTGTGTGATCTGGATGAATATTTTTCAAAAAGTTCAAGGAATGACGCAGAACTTGCAGTAAACGAGCAAAACATTTTTGGGAATACTCCATTGTTAGAATACCTTACGTCAATGGAGCCAAGTAGAAAGACAGTTTCAATGTTAATTCGGTATGGCTGTGACGTCAATTTAGCCGACAATCTACAGATGGGTCCACTGTACAAAACAGTAGCCTTGCAGTTTATTCCTAATAGATACCTCCAGGGTCAGTATTTAGGACAAATGGAAAAAATTGTCATAGACGAACAAAATGAAAATGAGAAAGAAGTTATGGAACTTCTTCTAATAGCTGGTGCAAATGTAAACCAGTCGGACATTTTTGGTCGACCTCCGTTGTTTCTCACCAATGACATTATTGTAATACGTAAACTGATAGAATATGGGGCAGACTTAAACATGGTTGACAAATGTGGGAGAAACGTGTTCTTATTAGCTTTAGCCATGCCAAATGTTGACTACCTTCTAAATTTTTACCTGTCAAAACTTCCAAACGATTTATGTCGAAAACCTGATTCGTATGGATCAACGCCATTACATTACACAGCGATTTTAAGAAAAGAAGAAGTTTTTGAGACCCTTGTTAGAAAAGGTGCAAATCTACATGCGAAGGATCACTTTGGATATACACCAAATGAAATACGACATATTCGGTCACCACTACAAACAATATTATATGAAAGAAAGGACAGTAATAAGAAAATACAATTCGGTTTAAGAAGGGTAAATATTATGCGCTTCTTTGAAGTAATGAATAAGGAAAACGTATCTGAGTTTGTTCAGAGGCCGGGAAATTCGTCTGAATTATGGGAGATTCTAAATCACCCAGGACTTGGGGCTGCTTGGGATGAAAACGAAAGTAAACTCATTAGGAAAACTATTGTTGATTTAGCCGAGCTTATTTGTGATCGTATCGGGCAAATTGATTCCAGGTTGAATTGTTCCTTGTTTCGGAGTGGAAGTTCAGCAGAGGGAACGAAAATAGGAGACCCAAACGAGTTTGACTTTGTTTTTTGCCTCAGTAAAATTTCTGACCTTTGCCAAGTAACAGAGGTCAATGACAAAGAAATCTTTGTAAAATTAGAGTCAGATGGTGATGTTCCCCAAGATTGTCAAGAATTTTTTGACAGCGAAGGGAGATGCCTTGCGACACAACTTAGAAGTGTTTTTGCACAGGCGTTGAAACGAGTAGCCCTAGACCAAACTACATGGAAAAATGAACATATTTTCTTCAACGGAGATGTAAAACATTTTGAAGAATTTGACCGACCAGTTTTCACACTGAAAGTTCGATGGGTAGGGCATTTGTATAAAGACGAAGAAATAAGTATGGACATTGTTCCTGCAGTTCGTAAAAAGGGGTGGTGGCCTTCAGATTCAAAATGTGATCAGTTCATATTAGCTAAGGAGAAAATTCTTCAAGAAGGCTTCTTATTTTTGATTCAAAACCCTTATTTTGAATCTGATACATTATTTAGAATTTCTTGCTCCCCGGCGGAAAAATGCTTGATGAGTAGTTTGCCACCTTTCGTTAGACAAAGCTATCGCTTGTGCAAGTTTTTACGTCACAAATCTGTGTGTCCAAAAATGGAACCGGAGGCCGAGTTTGACCATTTTCCGATGTTGGAAGCAGAAAAACTTATCACAAGCTATCATCTTAAGAACTGTCTGTTTTATATCTTAAAAGACTGTGTAAGAGACGGTTTACTATCACAGGTCACAGAATCCGAGGAAAGACAAAGGATTGTTGACATAGCCATTAGAATTCTAAAGTATTACAATCAATGTCTGCTGGCGGAGTCGCTTCCATTGTATGTCATACCAGAAAGGGAGGATAACTTTAGATTTAATTACGAAGAACTGTATCATTTGCAGGGAAATGATCTACAAAGGCTCAACAGTTTTCGTTGTACAAGGCGTCGGGCTTTTTTGAAAATAATGATGTATGTGCTTGGACAAACCTTACAATAATATATGTGTGCTTGGAGAATTAATACTGGGAACATAATATTTCCAGAAGTTTTAATAAAAGCATAATTTTTCAAACTTCATTTACTATTGGCAACAAAAGTAAATAAAAAGACTAACAGAATATTTCCAGAAGTTCTACATGTATTGGTTATTTTTAAACATAATTTTTCAAACTTCATTTACTATTAGCAACAAAAGTAAATAAAAAGACTAATTTGCCTGGTAATTCAAACAATATATGGAAGTACTGACTTGCTGAACTATTAAGATATCTGTTTCCGACTTATTTGCATGATAATATAAACAGTATATAGAAGTACTGAATTGCTGAGCTATTAAAATATATGTTTCCAAAATATTCTAAATTGTTTCGTGCATTGATAGACATATTTACAGCGGTGTCTGCATTGCATCCGGTATACAAGTCCTAGGTGGTTGGATTGGTGGGGTAAATTTTTCTATAATATTGTTAGCTCACCTGGCTATGCCAGGGTGAGCTATTTCCATCCCTTTTTGTCCGTCGTCTGTCCGTCGTTAGCTCACTTTCAAAAATCTTCTCCTCTGAAACCACTTGGTCAAATGGAGCCAAAGATTATTTGAATCATCACTAAGGTATCTAGTTTCAAATTTGTTATTTTGTATGTCTTAGGTCAAACAACATGGCTGCCGTTACTAAAAATAGAACATACAGTTTTTGGCAAATAACTCAAAAATCGTTACAGATATCGAAAATCTGACTGGATAAAAATAATCAGCATGAGAAGATCTACCCATGTTGAAATTTTGAAGAAAATCTGATGACTTGTCTAAGAGTTATTGCCCTTTTTCCATAAAATTTTCAAAATTTTGATGTTTTTTATTTTTTATTAAAAGAACTATAACAAACGGAGGTTAAGTTTGAGTTGCAAAAATGTTCAGCATGTTCAGATCTACCCACATGGATATTTTGAAGAAAATCCAAGTACCTATATATAAGTTGTGGCCCTTTATTGGTCAAATTTGTCGTGAGTTTTTACTTTTTGCCCTATATTTCAAAAACGCTTTGAGATAGAGGTCAAGTTTAAACTGCAAAAATGTTCAGCATGTTAAGGACTATATTTTATTGAACACGTTCAAGTTTTCCGACCTCTTCCAAGATGGCCGCCAGCGGGGAACTCAGTTTACTATTTGACCTAATGGGATAATTCATGCAAAGAACTTCTTCTTGAGAACCACCAAATGGATTTGAACCAAACTTGGCATGAATGTTGCTGATGAGGTGCTGACCAAGTGGTGTTACTTTGGTGCCGATCCGTCATCCATCATGGCCGCAAGTGGGGATCTTAATTTCAACATTGGACCCTATCGGAAAATGCATACAAAGAACTTCTTCTTGAGAACAAATGAATGGATTTGAACCAAACTTGGCATGAATGATGCTTATGAGGTGCTGGCCAAGAGTTACTACTTTGGTGCCGATCCGTCGTCCAACATGGCCGCCAGCGTGGATTTTAATTTCAACATTGGACCCTATCGGAAAATGCATACAAAGAACTTCTTCTTGAGAACAAATGAATGGATTTGAACCAAACTTGGCATGAATGATGCTTATGAGGTGCTGACCAAGTGTTACTACTTTAGTGCCGATCCGTCATCCAACATGGCCGCCAGCTGGGAACTAAATTGTAACATTGGACCCAATTGTAAAATGCATACAAAGAACTTCTTTTTAAGAACCACTGAATTGCTTTAACCCATACTTAGCATTGATAATGCTTATGAGATGCTGACTAAGTATTTCTACTTAAGTGCCGATCCGTCATGATATATGGCCCACAGCATTGGACCCTATGGGAAATGCGCACAAAGATCTTCTAGAGAACTGCTGAATGAATTTAAATCAAACATGGCATGAATGATGCCTGTCAGGTGCTGACCAAGTGTCACCAGCTGTGAACTTAATTTAACAGAAGATCTTCTTCTAGAGAACTGTTAAATAGATTAAAACCAAACTTTGCATACATGATGCTTATGAGAAGCTGACCAAGTGTTGTTTCTTCGGTGCTGATCCATCATCCAATATAGCCTCCAGCAATGAATTAGATCCTAAGGGGAAATGCACACAAAGATATAACAGAAAACCACTGAATGGATTCAATTTAAACATTGCATAAATGAAACTTGTGGAATTTTGACCAAGTTTGTTACTTTGGTGCTGATCCGTCTTCCGACATGGCCACCAGTGGAAAACTTAGTTTAACACAGAACCCAATTGGAAATGCGTAAAAAAGATCTGCTCTGAAACTGCTTGAACAATTTCGGGAATATGACGGCTTGCCAAAAATGTTCTGTGACGGATTGTGTTCCCCTGATTCAGTCGAATGTTATACGGATTTTCCTTATTAGTCTCTTCCTTTGATCGATTCGGACTTTTGTTGTCACTTTTATTCAGTAGAATTTTGATATGATAGTCCTTGGGTGACCCTCTTCAAAGTTTTATGTTAAATAGCTGCCAGCAGGGGACGTAGATTAACATAGGCCCTTAAAGTTTGGAAACTGCATTCAAAAATCTTCTCTGAAACTGCTTGAACAATTTTAATTCAATTTTATAAAAAGTGTCTGATTTTTATGTACATACACCACCAAAGATGGACCATCAATTTGTAATTATATTGCTGCATAGGACCCAGGTGAGCGATACAGGGTCTTGAAAGCCTTTTGTTTTTCTGTGTACAGTAGTTTTGATAGACCGCCATTTGCTGTATTTTGATGTATTCTTGTTCAATTATGTCTCTTTGTTTCATCTTTGTTTGCCCCATTGGTCCCACTTGTGCTTACTATAAATTTTTGGATGTTATGTATTTTTGATTTACCCGTCTTCTCTCCTTATTGCTTTGGTATTCGTTTGCCAATGTAGCTGTTCATTACTGCTAGTATACTGAACTTGTTTTTATTACTGACATGTATAATGATAATGTATGTCATTACAGCATCATGTACTTTTATCCATTGAAACGCGCCATTAAAAATTAAAATTATGTCAAATAACAAAATACCGAGGTTACTGTGAATTTAGGTTCTGCATATGCGCATTTCGACAACTTATGTCTCTTCAGTGCAGATAAAATCAAAATATTTGGATGTCCATAAATCGAAATAGGTGTAAAACTGATAGAGAACAAACTAAATAGAAAAGCCAAAATCAGCTAAGGACAGAGCTATGCAAGAGGGAGATACTCCTTAGTTTTAAACAAAATTTACTAAAATTTAGATATTGCATATTGAAACAATAACTTAGGAAGGGGGGCTGACTTTTTGACGTCATGCACAGCTTTATCGGTCGTAAATAGGGTAGATAACTCCATCTGATTTACCGTGATTTGAGATGAGGATTTATCTGATTATCGGACAATACATAAAATTTCAATTTTCAATAACGTTTTGAATTAATGGTTTTTTTCTCATATTTTCAAATAGATTCCTTATATTTTACTAAAAACTTAATTTACATATTCTGACAATATCTTATAATTCAGTGACAATGTATACAATATGTCCTTGCGAAAATGTATAAAAATTCATTCAAAAAGCATATTGCACATTATATGTAAAAGTCCCCTTTTCACCACAAAAATCAATACAGGCCATTTTCCTGAAGTAAAACTGCAGGTGTACATTTGTCTTTACCTGTAGATCACCTGAGGGCAAAACCTGTGTAAACAGCAGGATATCGACTGGCCACGTATTTTATTTTCTTGTAATAAACAAATTAGGAGGTTGCATAATCATTTAACTGTACAGGTTGGTGATGTTTTCTACAACACTTATATGTACATGTACACATATACACCTGACAAAATACCTGTGCAAAAACAATTTACTGAAAGATGTCCCATACACGACTTTGAGACCAATATAAAAGTAAAAACATCATGCTTACACACAAAAGACATTTTTTATTTAGAAAATGTGGTTAAAAATATGGAGAATATAAAATATGAAAATATAAGTCTAAAACCAGTCTACAGAGTACTGGAGATCGACAGGTCTCCGGTTCACCGTCCGCCATGTTTGGTAATCGAGTGAAAGATGAGAAATAAGTCGATTTTCAAATTAATTTTGAAGCAAGAGTTTTATAGTCCAAACTGAAATAAATTAATGAAATTGGAAGAATAATGTGTGATCTTTCGCAAAAGATGTGTTAATAAGTTGTCAGAGGATTATTTAATATAAAAATTAAGAATTTTTAGTGCCATGTTTGCATCATTTTACTAGATTTAACATAGACTTCAATGCATTACAATAGTCATTTTCATACCAATTTTCAAATCGATTTTGAAGGAAAAGATTTACAGTCCAAACTGAATTTGAAAACAGAAATAAAAAGAGGAAAGTCTGTAGTTTTCAAATATATGTGTTAATAAGCTGTGCACTTTAGATTTAATAAGTTATATCTAATTATTATGACACACCCCATATATCGTAATGTAATTACTACACACTAATTAGGTAAACAATCGACCAGTTGTAAGTCACGTGATGACTGCAATAGCTTGGTATGGGAGAGTAGGGCTGATCTCCGAACACTTAATAGCCGACTAACAGAACGAATCGTCCAAAAACTGCATTTACTTATAACGACACAGATTCAAACTTTTAAGAGCAATGACTGCCTGTATCGATTGCATAAAAACTCTAGATCTACAAGCGAAATGTTCCATACGAAATTCATTTAATGTCAAATATAAACAGTCATTGACAGTGAAAAATCCTGATTCAATTGAAGAAGCATGTACAATATTATTTATACAGACCATTTTTTATCTACCGCCTGTCCAAGACAATTTACCCAAAGCTTTTAACTATCAAAATATGCATTTCACTCCTTTGTTCCTTCGGTATTCTACTGTCGTTGTTCCTTACGATAGATATAATAAAGGTAGAATATAGACTTTTATAAACCTCTATTTTTTCTTAATTATAGTTCTATAACCAAGTTCTAAAAAATTCACACTCTTACATAAATGCTGACACACTTTTACAAAATTTTGTGACTACCTCGTTCCATATTACTGATATGAAACATTGTCCTTTGACTGGTAGTTAATGTCTATTACATCCTCTTTTTTCTACTTTTTACTTTGTTCTGACGACTGTTAAACTGAATCTTTGTGTGTCTATTGGATTCTCTACTTTTTACTTTCCTCTGACTACTGCTAAACTGAATCTCTGTGTTTCTATTGCATTCTCTACTTTTTACTTTCTTCTGACTACTGGTAAACTTAATCTCTGTGTGTCCATTGCATTCTCTACTTTTTACTTTCCTCTGACTATTGGTAAACTGAATCTCTGTATGTCTATTGCATTCTCTACTTTTTACTTTCTTCTGACTACTAGTAAACTGAATCTCTGTGTGTCTATTGCATTATCTACTTTTTACTTTCCTCTGACTACTGGTAAACTGAATTTCTGTGTGTCTATTGCATTCTCTACTTTTTACTGTCCTCTGACTACTAGTAAACTGAATCTCTGTGTGTCTATTGCAATCTCTACTTTTTACTGTCCTCTGACTACTGGTAAACTGAATTTCTGTGTGTCTATTGCATTCTCTA
>MJUU01024091.1:31732-48301 GCA_002080025.1 Modiolus philippinarum
TTCTTACTACTGGTAAACTGAATATCTGTGTGCCTATTGCAATCTCTACTTTTAACTTTCCTCTGACTACTGGTAAACTGAATCTCTGTGTGTCTATTGCATTCTATACTTTTTACTTTCTTCTGACTACCAGTAAACTGAATCTCTGTGGTATTAATTTGGAGAAGATAATGGAAAACACTTACAGTGGCCAAAAATTACAAGTACTTGCCATAATCTACCACATAAAAAAATATAAAAAACAAACGTAAACAACGATAGGAACTCTGCATAGCTGGACTTGGTACCGGCACTAGCAAGAGCTAGCGGTAGGATTAAACAGGTTAGTGGGTACCTAATACTCCCCATTTCTCTATCCCGTTTCCATATAGTATGATAAACATACGAATAGTACCAAATACAGGTAGACTACTAATTCCAAGGCCATAATACTGATTAGGAAAGAATAAGACAAATCGTGGTTTTGTATTTTGAACCATTGAACCGATGCTACTGCTGGTTATTCATCAATCCAATAGTCAGCCTTGTCTGACATGAAAATTTTACCTTGCGTGTTATACAAAATTTACTGTTTTTATCAAAATTCAAACGACTTAAAAATACTGAAGCTTCATTCCGTGTATTGCGCTCGGTAGAATCCTTGGTACTGGTTTTGGCTTTCTGTTTCGATACTTTTGGAAACGAGGACTTCTTTTTACACTATTTTTGGATTAAGGTTTTCCATGTTGACCCCAAAGCCAATTTAAGGGAATCATGAAGAATATCCAGTCAATATCCCCTATTACGTAAAGAATGTAAGTTACGTCCCAGTTTTTTTCTGAATTTTTCAGTTTTTGACATTTTTTTTAACATTTCCGGGTGATAAATGCCCTTAGTAAGAAGTTGTTTGCAAGTCACACCATATTTGGATTTTAAATGTTCATATCTTCTATAAAACTTCTAAAATGTGTTTAACAATTTATGAAATGTGTAATCTTGTTGTAAAAGCTTGGATGTGATAGTATGGTTATGTACATAAAAGTCGCCAAGAGTAGAACAGACGCGTGTGAATAGTACTAGTTGAGATATGTTGTCCTTGTTACCATAAGGGAATTAGTTCTCCTTCTTTTCCCTACTATTACTCCAATCCAACACTTTATTTGCTGACATATGTGTGTACATGTTATCAACAAGAATTTCCACATTCATTAAATCAAACCCTATCCGAATTTTTAACCATGTCGTTAACGTTGCGAAGTCAATATATTTACTATAAATAAAATAAGATGAGTATAGTTAAAATATATTTAATTATGACTCTGCTCAGTGTCATCTGTATGCTTTTTAAAATGTCATAACTGTCGCTCCACATATAAAATTTATGACTGATGGCCCAAATTTTATATTTATTTTCGTGGTATACCTTTCAAGTTTTATTTTTATGTGTATGCATATCGTAATAGAAATATTATTCCAGAAAGTATTTCTATGTACTATCATTCAGAATGTCAGCTGTAATATCAACTAAAACAACAAACTGTAAATATTACAGTTATTGCTACTTTTTCAGACTGTCATTCTGACAACTTATGTCTCTTTAGTTCTAATAAAACATCTGGAAGGCTAAAATTCAAAGCAAATGAAACAGCTGATAGCAAAATAAAGCCAAAGTCAGCGAAGTGGGTAGATTTGCCAAAATGGGTATTACATTTTTAAATAACAAATCTTTGGATATTGAAACTTTTTAAATAATTTTTTAAATCAGTTTGTGGTCCAGGACCAAAGCACTCAACATATCATGTGGTTAAGTGGTTACTACATATCCTTCCTTTGTTAATTTAAGACTGGAGTTTGTCTCTCCTGCAATGAGGGGATCCACAAAAAGATTCCCCTTGCAAGAGGTGTATGCTCTCTATATATTTCAGTTATTGTGTACTTGTTCTTGAGAGAATACCGATTGTATTCACCAACCCAGTAGCTAGTACTTCTGTGCTTGCCCGAAAACCAATTTTATTTGAGAACTTGCAATATCTATAAATTTAAGAAAATTTTGTTAAAACTTAAGGAGTATCCCCCTCTTGCATAGCTCTGTCCTTAGCTGATTTTGGCTTTCCTTTTTAGATCCTAGAGTTTTGTTAATTTGTTCTCTATCAGCTTTGACACACATTTCGGTTTATAGATTTACAAATGTTTTGATTTGATCTGCACTGGGGAGACATAAGTTGTCGAAATGCGCATATGCAGAATTTAAATTCACAGTAACTTCGGTACTTTGATATGGATACACTATCATACTTACAAAATTTTATTATGACAATTCTGTTTATAGTTCCCACATCTCACTATTTGAAATGCCAAGTTTTCTGCAATCAACTCGGGGGACGCCTTGTGGATTTTAATATGTTGTGATTGTCTGGTATGAGTCTTTTTGTTGGGCAACGGATGACAGCGGTTGTAAGAATGATCACCTGTACATTGAGTTGCGTCATTTGTAAATTCATAGTGACTTCGGTATTTAGTTATTTGTACTTTAGCTGTTTTTTTTTTCAAATCAGTATCTTTTTCTTGTAGTTTTGTCCTATTATTATCAACACCGTAATTCCATTGATGCTTTTATAAAAGGTAAAGAAAATACCAACGTTTGATAAAATGTATGTCTTCGAATACAGATAACGAGCTGGTACATCCCATATCTCATAAATTAATAGTTAAATCATTTTAACAAAATATACAACTGAATGTCAATTGACTGACTTTCACAGAATCAAATAAATAAACCTTTGCTTTATAACACTATTCTGAGTTTATGCATTAGTAAATATTTCGATTTTACACCATATATCTCTTAGACCAATGAAAAACACTTAGTATGTTTTAAAATAT
Source organism: Modiolus philippinarum (assembly GCA_002080025.1). Classification (NCBI taxonomy): domain Eukaryota; kingdom Metazoa; phylum Mollusca; class Bivalvia; order Mytilida; family Modiolidae; genus Modiolus; species Modiolus philippinarum. The sequence continues at coordinate 34,595 of MJUU01024091.1, forward strand.
GACTAGTTTGAAATACTAATACAACAGTGATTTAGTTCTTCCGACAAAATAACACTTTTTTGAATACAGTTGGAAGTAGTTAACAAAGTAAACCAGTATCTAAAATATTCTACATTTTATTTTATATCATATAAAAGTGGAATTTCACTAGTTGAATATATTTGTCGACGGGTTTTATAATATTTCAAAGATCCGTTCAAACCTATACTTCTCACCGCTATATCAAGACCATTAGCAGGAGAATGTTTAAATACAAAAATGCACTACAGGATCTAGATATTGAGAATTGTCAGATATCCCCTCTGACATGCAATTGTTCCGACTCTCCTTTTTCACAGCCCCTCTCGATATGTCATTACCGGCGATTTCAAGATAATTGAAAATTAATTTTTCTAGGGAGGGTGGTCTCCAATGGTCCAAAATTCCAAGAACCACAGCATTATTATTGGAATTTAAATTGCAATCGTTATGGACGCCGTGGAAGACTACGCAAGGGCATAGATCAAGAGAGACACTAACCTAGATTCGGAGCTTGAGTCCTTCTCAGATTAGATAAGACCATTTCAATCTTTGAATCGGAGAGGTATTAACAAATTACTCAGTTGTGTTAAAAGTCGATAACTCTGTGTTTAAAGACCATGACACCCGTAAGTGCCTCTCTACATTACATGACAAATATGTTGTTGTACAGATAAATTTTATAATAACATCTTTTTGTATATAACTGCCTCATTAAAGACCTGGGCATTGATCACAACACACCTGGTAGTGGTACATATAAGAGAGTCTCAACTGACAAAGATAAAATCCTTTCCAATTAAAGGTCATTCATGTCCTCTTTGAATATTCATACTAAAAATAACGATCAAGACTGAGTACCAAAGTTGCACAAATATCCAAACAAGGAAAGATATATTACTGGATCTTCATCTTGTTCAACTCCTGAACTGTCTACTTAACTAATATATTGTCTGCAGTCAAAGACAGGCATCAGACATACTGTGAAACTATTCATGCCCGTAGTTAAATACATGTTGATACTTAAAAATCGAAAGATTAATTGGAAAATCTTATATCCCGTTCATTTTCTCACATTCAATCTCTCAAAAACATTTGATTTTTCCATAGGAAAAATGAAAGGATATGGAGTGAATGTACATGTGACAAAAACGCACACGATACATAGAAAACTCCAGTTTATCAAGGACAGGGCTTTTATTCCTGTCTACATCTTGATGTCGCCTCGAGGGTCTTCAGCTAGAGGTGAACAATATTCACCCCCTCAAGCGAGATCAAGAAGCCCCCAAACGCGCACTTAAGCGGTTTTCTTGACAAAAATTATATCAGTGTCACTCCCTTGCTCCCGACTCGAGATGGAGTGCCAACTTGGCCGATGCTCAGGGTTATCCAGCTGAAAGCACCAGGGTTACAAGAAGAGAATAAAAATGTTGAGCAACATAGATCGCAGCTAAAATATGTCATTGAAGCAACACATGTCGGGAGCGGTCAATGAGAAAAAAGCAATATCGGACAATGTATGCCTACAAATATTTGTCATTAAGTAGCTTGACGAAAGACAAAAATAAGGACGAATACAAACATCGATAGACAACACGGTGTACATCGAAACATATGTAGGCAAACTTTGCAGTGTAACTTAGGTTGAAAGGGCAAACATAGTAGTGTGTACAAATTATAACATTTTAGTAAAAACAACGAAAATATTGAACAGCCAAATTGAAAAAATAAATGAATTAGTAAACGTATAAGAAATTCTCACACGGACAAACACGCCACAATTGTAATATTATAAGAGCATACTTCTCAAGCACGGAGAGGCTTTCTACGGACTCCACGCAGCACGAGAGACAAACTCTGCAGCAAATAGGAAAAATGAAAGGATATGGAGTGAATGTACATGTGGCAAAAACGTTCAAGATACATAGAAAACTTCAGTTTATCAAGGACAGGGCTTTTATTCCTGTCTACATCTTGATATCGCCTGAGGGTCTTCAACTAGAGCGAACAATTAAGGCCCCTAGCGTCCACTTAAGCCATATTCTTGACAAAAATTATATCAAGGTCACTCCCTTGCTCCCCATCCGCCATAGAGCGCAAACTAGAACGATGCACAGGGTTATCCAACTGGAAGCACCAGGGTTACAAGAAGAGAATAAAAATGTGAGCAACATCGATCGCAGCTAAAATATGTAATTGAAGCAACACAGGTCGGGAGCGGTCAATGAGAAAAAAAGTAAAACCGGGCAATGTATGCCTACAAATATTTGTCATAAAGTAGCCCGACGAAAGACAAAAATAAGGACAAAAACAACATCGATAGACAACATGGGGCACATCGAAACAGATGTAGGCAAACCTTGCAGTGTAACTTAGGTTGAAAGGGTTAAAATAGTCGTGTGTACAGATTATAACATTTTTATTAGTAAAAACAAAGAAAATATTGAACAGCCAAAGTGAAAAAATAAATGAATTAGTAAACATGCCATAATTGTAATATTATAAGAGCATACATTCACGCTTCCTCATGATAACTTGTGGTATCATTCAAAAAGCCCTTACCGATTCAAAACAAATTGTTGTATTAGATTATATATCCACATTTTTTTTCAAAAACTAATTTAAAGGGGAAAATATGCTACGATGAAAACAGGTGTGCAGTATGCTTGATGGGGGTGCTATTTATTAACAGCAAGATTGAATACAAATAGGCACGAATTGTGCACCTCTACTCGCAGATTTGTTATTATATTCCTGCGAGACTAAATTTCTTCAGCGACTCATAAAGAATAATAAAGGATGCTGGATCCTTCAATTTCACTTATGGATATATTGATGATGTTCTCTCCGTTTATAACGCATCTTTATCTACTTGGATCCCATCGATAAATCCTCCAAACTACAGATCAAGAAAAAGACAGTAACCAAAAGATCTACAACTTTTTTGGACTGCATCTCGAATTTGACGAAAATTGTCACCTCAGTTTCGCAATTGATTCGTTACACCAGAGCTAGCACAAATCATACAGAGTTTCTCATTAAAAATATATTTATCTTCGTTGCTCGCCTTATTAATCAAGGCATCAGTTTTGGGATTGTAGGGCAACGGATTACAGTGATTGTAAGAACACTTTGGCAGTTAATTTTGTTTGTTGACGATCCCACATCCATGACATGGTGTACATGGATGTAGCGTTGCTCGACATATAGCAATGAATTCTGCTCAAACTGGTGCTAGGGCTGTCTTGAACCTACTATGAGGTATGAGCAAAGCTCATATTGTTGAAGGCCTCATGGTGACTTCAAGATGAAGAACAACAATAAAAGGGTTGTTCCATTGCTTGTTTTACTATGTATTTGTAGAGACTTTGTCTCATGTACATTTACTCAAAATCCCTTCATTGATTATGTAAATAGCTTGTCCCGTAAACCTGCTATACCTCTTGTGACGTCTGCATACACCAATAGGAATAAATTCAGTTCTTTCATTTTACTTGGCACAAAAGGTCACGTGAAACTATATGTTTCGATGTCCGCTTTAAATCAAATAATACTCAACAAGGAAATAAAACTGTCGTTGCACTGGTCACATCTAGGTGTATGCCTCTACAGTCACATTCAGTTTAACCAAAATATACAAATTAGATGTATACCACTCACAAAGATTGCTAGGAAAGACTAGGATTCTCAAAGGTTTGTATTATTATACATTAAAGGTTCGACTAGAAAATCACGGATCACTTAATTACGTGTAAGTGATTAATTTATGTTTACTTCCGTGAAGTGCACATAACATGATTATTTGAAATTTGGTAATTTGGTTCTACATTTTTAAGCATTATTCCTTTTCACTGTTACTTTATTCAGTTTTATTCAGTTAATGTTACCCGCTCATATGCAAATATTGCTATATTTTCTAACTTCTAAATTACCTGCTTGTGCTACATATATTTTTTTATGTAAGAGTTATCCCACAAAAGCACTAGTGTCTCAAGGTGGTGGACAATTACAGCATATAAATATTCCAGACCATACGCGTATTTGGACCGTACGCGTACGGTCCGGACCGTATGCGTATACTCATATGGTCCGACCGTACGCGTACGGTCGGACCGTATGAGTATACGTGTACGGTCTGCTACGAGCTGGACCATACGCGTATATTTAGACCGTAGGAGTACAAAGAAAAAGACAAACACTACATTCGTTATTCAAACAAAGAAGTGAAAGTGAAACTACCACTGAAAACTGTATAAAATATGAGGTCTTATTAAAATAATAAATTACTAATATAATCAAAATGAAATTACAGAAGCAGTGAAATAAAAAAAAATCACACAAATTTTAAAGGTGATACATCAACTTCATTTTTTACATTGAGAAGTTTTGTCCGTGGTCAGGGGGTATTCCCTTTTGGAACACTGCGTTATTTATTCAGCCGTCCCTATTTGCACCCTTGGGGTAGTTGGGAAAAATGTTGTTGTCCCTAAGAGATGGTATTATTCAGGATTTTCAGACATGATTACCATATATTTCAACTAGCATTCCATTTATTTATTACGAAATACTCGTTTTTATTATTTTATCTCAAATTACGCTCAATTAATAAGTCAATTTTAAAAAGGCATCTCCAAAACCTAATTACAGTAAAGTAAATTCTTATTTTTCTCTTATAATTTCTTTAAAATAACGATTTTTAGAAAATCTTATTTGTTTCTAAACATAAGAGCTTAATTCATTAAATAATATTGTACACGGTTTACTGATTCATTGATACATTTTCCAAGAACACGCAAGACTTTGAAATAGCCAGACCGTACGCGTACGGTCCGACCGTATGGGTATTTCGAAAAAATACTCGTATGGTCCGGACTGTACGCGTACGGTCCAAATACGCGTATGATCTGGAACATAAACAAACCACAGGCATTCAACAAGCCGATTGTTGGCATCGTAGAATAGTGAAATATGGACACTTTAAAAAGGTTGGCAGAATAATATTTCGAAATTACAAAAAATAATATAATGCCTAAATTTGACCGGTGCACCTGTTCTCACCCATGGTTTTTTTATTGGGTCCGTGTTGTTCATCTTTGTGTGTGTGTGTCTTCATTTTTCTTTTCTGTGCCGTACCCATGTTGTGTCTCTGTTTTTTCCTTTTTTGTTTCTGGTGTTGCCATTGTCCTTGCATTGTTCGCTTTTGGATTGACGGTTCGGTTCCCACTTACTTTGAAAGTATAATACTTTATCTGTATGAAAAATTCACCCAAGAACAAGTACACCATAACTGAAATAAATAGAGAGCAGAAATCTATGGCACGGAGAATCTTTTTACGGACTACACACTGCAGGCGAGACCAACTCTAATAATATAAAAAGGAAAACACCTACAATGACTGAAAAACACATGTACATGCCACAATGTACTAGGGAACTACATGAGAAAAAAACAAAAACAAAACGAAACAAAAGACAAAGGAAAACGTAAGCAAAGATGGGAATTAGTCTCCTTCAGTAGGGCTAATTTTTTTTTACCTTTTGTTAAAACAGGATGTAAAAAATATTAAAGACACCGGAAGGTAAGACCAAAGATACACCACAAAACCTTGGGCTCAATCAAAATAAAACGAAAAGTAAAATTTTCATTCTAATAAATCGACTTTTTACTTTTAATTTTATATGTCGTTTTATTTTGATTTACCCAATTTTTGTGGTTTATTTATGGTCTTACCTACCGTTTTATTTCAAACAAATGTAATGGCGTCCAACATTCCTTGGTATTTTAAATAAATTAAATATTTGTACCTGTCCCGTTATACTTCCTTCCTGGTTTGAGGCAGTATGGTTTCACGGTAAGAGGAAACGTATCAATAACAAAATACCGAAGTTTCTGTAAATTAAGTTTCTGTATATGGCCATTTGAATAACTTATGGGTCTCCAGTGTATATCAAATCAAACATCTGAAAGACCACGAACCTGCTATATGTATTATCTGAAAGAGAACAAATAACCAAAAAGGATTATCAGCTAAGGACAGAGCTATGCAAGAGGAAGATACTTCTTAGGCTTAAGCAAAATTATCCAAAATTTGGGTATAGGGTCTGTAAGTCTCGTCATATAACTCACGAGAATGAACGACAAACAGCCAATTCGAAAACGTTTCCCGCCAAAAGATGACGTCAGAGATTGTGACGTTCAAATCTTTTGTTTGAAACGTCATATATCTTTGTTTAAAATATAACATCCGGGTTCAATTTTTGATCCTGGAAGTTCAAAAATTTTACGAGACTTACAGGCCCTATTGCAAGTTTCCAGATAAAATCAGTTTTCGGGTCAGATTGAAGAACTGACTTCTGGGTTGGTGAATACCGACGAGGACTAAAAGTCCACCTACAGAGGCATCAACCCAGTGGTACATGGGGGTAATAACAAATTTATCATAAATAATGGTCAAGACCAAAATCCATGCTGAAAAAACACAAAGCAGGTGGAAACCACCAGACAAAATGTTGACCTCAATGGTCCTGATTTGGTTTACGCATTTACAAGAAATGGTACGTAAAACAGGCTTTCTGGATCACCAAACCTCCCCTTCTATTGCGGTAGTGTCCGGTAGCAACTCAACAACAATTTCTATTTGAAAGGTCTTAGACAGTTAAAAGAAATGATCATCTAAGTATTAAGTAAAAAAGAATCTTGAATCAGAGTTTGAACCGAAATACAAGGTACCGAGGTTTCTACAGATGACTGTATTGTAATACAGGCCTATTGTAAGCAGTCATATCTTTTAATGCAGTGTGGAGTTGGTAAAACTATTCCACGTGTTAGAGATGTATGCTCTTTATTTTTCCTAGATATGGTATACTTGTACATGAGATTGTATCTCATATGTACACTATGTTCAATTACCATTATGTAAATTCATGTAAATACTAAAACCTAGGGTTTAACTCTCCACATTGTAGTTTTGTCCTTAGCTATATTTGATATAACTGATCATTCGGATTTCGTTTGGTTTTATGCATTATCAACATTTTTTGCAATAATGGATTTCCTGTTTGGGTTCTAGTGCTGCTTATGAAGAATAAATTTCCGAAATGGCCATACAGCTCATTAATATTATTGCAGTTTGAGTTAACATATGTGTTATGGTCTCATGTTCATTTACTCCATATCCTTTCATATAATATTTGAAAAATGCCTGTTTAATATCAATTTTGTTTATTTCATTATTCAAGTAGTCCATTATTCTATACCAAACTTTTAAAGGCTATGAATACAATGAAGAGGAATGTGGTATCTTTCTTTAGCTGAATGTCTTTTTCTTCTCCATTTGAAACAACCAAAAAAAAAACCCCGAAAATGGAGTAAATTTGAGTTTTGAAGATGACCATTTGACAACTTTGTGCAGATAAAGTTAAAACATTTGGAAAACCATACACTTCAAACAATTATATTGCTGACAGAAAACAATTACTACAAAGGACCTGAAAGGGAAATAAGCCATTAAGGAGAGAGCTTAATTTGGATGATGGAAATACTCTTCTGCCGTTGTTCTCAGAAATTTGAATTTTCAAACATAATTTTTGTAAATTTTTATACTATCGACTTTCAGGTCAGTGCATACATTTTTGTAATATAAATTTTCTTTTATTAACCTTCTTTCGATTTGAAAGCAGTCCGCCATGGTTATAACAACCCCCTTGCAAACTCCACCCACACTCACATCATGTCTTCTCCTTGAAATTTGATCTAAATTTTACTGCAATCTAGGGATTTGTTTGTTTCATTTGTCAACATTCACGTCGCGTAAAACATAAATTAGTCATCAAAGCTGTTTCCTCATTGTTGCAGTCCTCATTGTGACTTCAAGATGAATAACAACTAAAGTGTTGTTCCATTGCCTTACCTTTACCATGTTTGTAGGGATTTTGTACCATGTACATTTACAACAGATTCTTTATTTTGTTCATTTAGTTTTGGAAACCAGAACTGTTATCGGAATAGGCATTTACTGCTTAACTTTTTTACCCAGTATAAGTACTCAGAAATTCTATGCATCAACAACATCGGTAGAATGCTATTTATCTGTTATGGAAAGAATAAGAATGAGTGAAACGTGAAAGCAGTTCGATTCGATACAAACAGATGAGAAATACATGATAAAACATGACAAACTCAGAAAAATCCATAACAAAAAACAGGCAATCAGGCAAAAAAGAAAGATGCATCTGAATGATAATCAATGTAAAAACGTAAATTCCATCAGTTTTTACGTAACAGACTGAGAAAACAAATGCAGTCTTTTGTTGTTTTCTGAGCATTATCAGGAAGACCAAACAAACAAAACGAGCAAAGCACTTATTGCACTTATCATATTATCTTCATACAAAATAATAGTAGGTTTATTGCACTCATCATATTATCTTCATACAAAATAATAGTAGGTTTAATGCACTCATCATATTATCTTCATACAAAATAATAGTAGGTTTATTGCACTAATCATACTATCTTCATACAAAATAATAGTAGGTTTATTGCACTCATCATATTATCTTCATACAAAATAATAGTAAATTTATCCGTCATCTAACTCATTGAACAAATTGCATGTCCATGTACACCGTATACTAGTATCAAGATTTCTGAATAGTCTTTTTCTATATTGCAGACCCCTAAATAATTCAGCTGCTAGTTTCCACAGAGTCCATAAAAATAACACAATATAAAGATGGCGTTTTCTAAAGCTGAAGATCAGGATTGGAATAATTGTCTACATAAATTATTAAAAAATGCAAGTTGCTTTGATGAAAGTGACTTTTTATATGATCTGAGTGAATATTTTTCGAAAACTTCCAAGAAAGAAGCAATATTAGCATTAAACAAGCAAAATATTTTTGGAAACACTCCATTGTTAGAATACCTGACATCAGTTGACCCACGTAAAAATGTAGTTTCAATGTTAATTCTGTATGGCTGTGACGTCAATTTAGCTGACAATCTCCAGATGGGACCATTGTTTAAAGCAGTAGACTTACAATTTATCCCTAACAGGTTTCTTCAGGGTCAATATCTAGGACAAATGGAAAGAGATATCATAGACGAACAAAACGAAAATGATACAGCAATTATGGAACTACTTCTAACTGCTGGTGCAAATGTAAACCAGTCGGACAACTTCGGTCGATCCCCACTGTTTTTTACCAATGACGTCATGGTGATACATAAATTGATAGAATATGGGGCAGATTTAAATATGGTGGACAAATGTGGACGAAACGTGCTTTTGTCAGCTTTAACTATGCCAAATGTTGACTATCTACTAAGATTTTACCTGTCACAGTTGCCAAACGATTTTTGCCACAAACCCGATTCTTATGGGTCATCTCCATTACATTACTCGGCGATTTTAAGAAAGGTAGATATTTTTGAAATCCTATTGAGAAAAGGTGCAAATCTACATGCGAAGGATCACTTTGGATATACACCAGATGCAATACGTCAAATTCGGTCACCACAACAAACAATACTTTATGAAAGAAAGGAAAGTAATAATAGAATACAATTCGGTTTAAGAAAAGTAAAAATTATGCGCTTCACTGAAGTAATGAAAAAGGAAAACGTATCCGAGTTTGTTCAGAGTCCAGGAAATTCGTCCGACTTATGGGAAATTCTAAATCAGCCAGGACTAGGGGCTGCTTGGGATGAAAACGAAAGTAAACTCATTAGGAAAACTATTGTTGATTTAGCTGAGTTTATTTGTCATCGTATCGGGCAAATTGATTCAAGGATGAATTGTTCCTTGTTTCGGAGTGGAAGTTCAGCAGAGGGAACGAAGATCGGAGACCCAAACGAGTTTGACTTTGTTTTTTGCCTGAATAATTTTTCCGACCTTTGCAAAGTAACAGAGGTCACCGACAAAAAAATCTTTGCAGAATTAAAGTCAGATGGTGATGTACCCCAAGATTGTCAAGAATTTTTTGACAGCAAAGGGAGATGCCTTGCGACACAAATCCGAAGTGTGTTCGCACAGGCGTTGAAACGAGTAGCCCTAGACAAAACTACATGGAAGAATGAACATATTTTTTTCAGTGGAGATGTAGTACATTTCGGAGATTTTGCCCGACCAGTTTTTACACTGAAAGTTCGTTGGGTAGGGCATTGGTATAAAGATGAAAAAATAAGAATAGATATTGTCCCCGCAGTTCGTAAAAAGGGCTGGTGGCCTTCAGATACAAATTGTGATCAGTTTATAATGGCTAAGGAGGAAATTCTTCAAGAAGGCTTCTTATTTTTGGTTCAAAACCCATATTTTGAATCTGATACATTATTTAGAATTTCTTGTTCCCCAGCAGAAAAATGCCTGATGGGTAGTTTGCCCACTTTCGTTAGACAAAGTTATCGCCTCTGCAAGTTTTTACGTCACAAATATGTGTGTCCAAAAATGGAACCGGAAGCAGAGTTTGATGATTTTCCAGTGCTGAAAGCAGAAGACCATATCACAAGCTATCATCTGAAAAACTGCCTGTTTTATATCTTAAAAGACTGTGAGAGAGACGGTTTACTATCACAGGTCACAGAATCCGAGGAAAGACAAAGGATTGTTGACATAGCCATTAGAATTTTAAAGTATTACAACCAATGTTTGCTAGCTGAGTCGCTTCCATTGTATATCGTACCGGACAGGGAAGATAACTTTACATTCAATTTCGCAGAGCTGGATAAGTTTGAAGGAAGTGATTTACGAAGGATTAATAGCTTTCATTGTTCTAGGCGTCGGGCTTTCTTGAAAATAATGTTGTATGTGCTGGGACAAATCATGCCATAATATTTACATGTGTATTTTGGTAGTTTAAACTGTTAACAGAATTGATACAAGTACGGCTTATTTTTTACCTATTTGCCATTAGCAACAACGCGTACACGAAATATTATACCTTGCATATTAATAAAGAGAAACACCTACAATGGCCGAAAATAACAATCACATTTCACAATCCACCAGGAAACTACACAAGAGAAACACTAATGATAAGACGAAAGATAAACGTAGACAACGATAGGAACTTGGGATAGCCGGACTTTTTACCGGCAATTTACAAGAGCTAGCGATAGGGTTAAACCGATTTATGATCATTTATGGGTACTCAAACCTCCCCTTTCCCTATCCCGTTTCCTATAGTATAATAAACAAACAAATATAATATGTATACATCGCTGATGATGGTATGTCAGGATCAAGGCAAATGACCTATATTTTGACTTTGACCAATATTTTCCGCTTGATTGACTTACATTCAAGTTAATGGACGAGTTCCGATGACATTCACTGTACATGGTAGGATAATCTTAGTCAGGGATTTGTTCAACCTTTGTTAATTTCATCCCTCAAGAAATTCTATGGCCGTCACCATAGCATCANATTTTCAGCTAGATTCACGTCTTCCCGGATTTGACTACCGACTTTGACATTTTCCCGGATTGAATCACTCACAGTGTGACGGGTGCTGTTAACAGAGCAGTACATGCTTACCCTTCCGGAGCACCTGATGTCACTCTCAGTTTCACTGGAGTTCACACTGTGAGTGCCTTTGTTCTGAATGTTGTGGTTTTTGGTTCTGTGCTTTGCGTCTATCTGGCGTCATTGTTTTTGTGTCTAGAGTCATTGTTTTCTGTGTTCTCGTTTTTGCCCCGTCTTTGGACTTCGTTTTTTTTTGTGAATTTCACCCCTTTGTTCCTTCGGTATTCTACTGCAGTTGTTCCTTGCATATGCATGCATCAAAATCAATTTAAGGAGGCTCACTCCTGATATTGTTTATATCAAGGATTTCTTGAAACATATTTAAATTGATTGAGCATTGTAGACTAAGTGAAATGTCAAAAAGAAATATATAGGTACGTGTGTTTTTAACGGAGATAGAAGACATTGAAAATTTGGCGGGAAATGGATTTTTCTGGATTTAATGTAATATTAGTACTATTATTTGTCTAAAATAACTAAATACCGAAGTTACTGTGAATTTAACTTCTGCATATGCGCAGTAAGGTATACATTGGCAATCGAAAAATAAAGCAAAATTATGAAAGGGGGATTCCAAAATCAAAAATCCGAAATCACGGCAATTCATATCCAACACGAATTGAGACAGCATGACAAAGACAACAAAGACAAAACAAATAAACAAAAATAAACAAGAACGCCAAAAAACTAAAGCACTAGCAGTGTGAACTCCTACAAAAACTGGGGTATTATCAGGTGCTCCGGAAAAGTAAGCATGATCTTATCCACGCATGGCATCCGTCACACTGCAAGTGAAAAGTCCGGTTTTGTCACAGTTGGTGTTTGTTAGTCCGATAATAAACTCTGGATCTATCCAAAGATATCTATTCTCATCTGTGAAATAAAAACATTGTAACGGTCTGTCAAATCATGGTGACGACCGTAAAACTTCTGTAGTAACTGAATATACCTTTGATGTATAAGTTTTTGTTATTTCGCTCTGTTGACAAAATGGCTGTACAAACTACAGGCACGACAATAGCGAATGATTTGTGAAATGTAGACTCCATTTGCCAGAGATGCCGGACAACTACTGATCAAAAACGGGAAGTTCACTATTGTAAAGTCGAATTATCACGTTTGTCGTAAAATGTTCTTTTCAGACGTCCAAAGCTGTCAAGAGGTAGAGATATAGGTATGATGTGTGTACATGTATCAGCTGTCTCTTCAATTTCCAGTTCATTTAGGCATATAAGAGTAAGGTTATCCTTCAATTGAGGATTGTTTAATGAAAGAACATCATGTTTATAACATACTTTGACCTTTCACAGTGTGTGGAAGTTTTAAAAACAAGTATTAGTTAAAATATTGTTAGATAAAAGAAAAAGGGGGGGGGCTGATTCAATTGTTTCCCTATCAATAAGTTTTTTTTTATTTATTCAATCTTTTATTTATTTGTTTATTTATTTATTTGTTTGTTGACCATTTGAACTACATAATGGGTAATTCAGCGTTGAAATTGATTGGAAAAGGAAATTTCGATCATCTAAGGGTACTCATTTGCATTTGGACGGACCTTTTTTTTACCCGCAATTATAAAGCGCAAAATTTGCACATAAAATGAAAGACAATTGAAAGTGCTTTCAAATGAGCCTAATTTGACAAGGATCTGTTGAGAAATATAGAAGTTATCAACGTTTGAAATTCAGCAATTTTAGTCAGTAAAGTTAAACACATTCCATTTAATTTTGAGAAAATCCATTCTCTGTCTCAAACATGAACTTTTCTGACATTTGGCCAAAATTTTAGCGTGTTGAATAATGCAAAACTGCAATGACTGTTTAAGTATGGAAAATTCGGACATAAGATGATGCTACGGATTGCATGAAGAGTTTCTGCTAAAAATGCATTTAATTCGTCTAAAATTGTGTCGATAGTCCACTTTTCAAGAATTGCTAAAATTTTAGCTCCCGCAAATTGTTTAAAAAAGTTCAGATTTGAGACTAGAAGTACACTTTCTCAAAACTGAATGGAATATGCTGACTTTCGAAGGTTCTGATAAAATAATGTATTTTACGTTTGGTCTTGTGTAATTTATATTGACAGCTTGCATACTTTGACCTTTTCACAGTGTGTGGAAGTTTTAAAAACAAGTAGTAGTTAAAATATTGTTAGATAAAAGAAA
>MJUU01024092.1:515-12554 GCA_002080025.1 Modiolus philippinarum
CTTTTATTTCGCAAAAAGAGAGGGATTTTTGTAAGATGGCGTTGAATTGATATCTTGTCACCACCGAACCATCGAAATGTAAGAATAACGGAGAATTTTTTGCACTGTATCTAATACCCAAATATGTTTGCATGGCTTGAACGGGACAAATACCCATTCTCTGTCTTGGAAGTATAAGAATAACTTTTTTGCCATGTTGATCTGCTTTGGAACTTAGAATGCATATTTTCATGCCAGTGCCGTCAAATGAACACCCAAGTCGCGCTTTGTATCGGCGGTTACTTCCCCTACTCTAAGTAAAGCGAAAAAACAAAGTTGAAAGGCGGCCGAAAATAAGATAGCCTCATAATTAGATCTACAAATCAAAGGGAGAGAATTAAGAAGTTTAGTTAATAATTCTAATGGAATGGAAACTCGTAAATCGGCGGTTTTACCGAATCTTCGCCTACTCCCTTCAAGTATTTTGGTGACCAGAAAATTTTGAGTAGGATCGGAATGGCCTAAAAGCTTATGTTGATAACTTATTCCTGCAACGTATGTTGAAATAGACGATGGAGCGAGCCTAGAAATGGAAAGATAAGAAATATAATGAATAAGATGCTGTAGGGAAATAGGCCAGGATATAGGCAAGTTATATATTAAGTGACTGAACTGCTATTTTGTAAGTTTTCCAAGTATTCACAGCTAACGATTGTTCTATAAGACAGTGAGCTTCATTGCTTAAATCTCCCATAGATGGTTTTGGGATGACTTCGGGTTTTTCTTCTGCTAATGGAACCAATTTCCTGAAAAGCTGAAAGTTACATCTGGATAATGCATCTGCAACGATATTTTTGCAGCCGGGAATATGTTGAGCTTTTAACAAGATATTATGGCGCAATGATATGAGAACAAGCTTCCGAACTAAGTTCATGACTCTGGGTGCCTTACAAGACTTTTTATTCAAAATTGTAACTGCCGCCTGATTATCAATGTTAAAAAGTAACTTTTTGTTCTGTAATTTATCTCCCCAAATTTCTAAGGCAACCAAAACTGGGAATAATTCTAAAAATGTAATGTCACTAAGAATTCCATTCTCAATCCAGTATCTTGGCCATGTCCCCTGTACCCATTTGTTATCATAAATTAAGCCGAAACCTTTACCGACACCACCACTACTATCTGAAAATAGTTTTAATGACTCGTTAGATGTCCAGAAATAGTCCAACATGACCGATGTATCGTTATAATCTTTCAAAAATTTGATCCAAACTTCCAAATCGGCCTTCATGTCTGCTGAAACTCTGATTCGATGCCATGATTGTTTTATATGACAAGTACTATCTATAAGGCGACGACAAAATGCCCTACCTGGTACAATAACTTGACAGGCAAAGTTTAATAGGCCTATCAACGACTGTAATGTTTTTAATGTAACTTTTTTACTTTTTCTAACTTTTCAATAATGATTAACGCTAATGACGTTACAGGATAACGTCAACAAAATACGGGCCAATATCAGGACGGGCAACGGTTTTCCGGAATAAATTAATACTTTTGTTAAAACTGTGTTATCTTTTAACGATAAACATACTTAACAACATCGTTGACAACGTTATTTTGACATCACTGCTTAGAGTGAAATCATGGATAATAATTTCACTGTTAATCATCACTTTTATTTGACTGAGAAATTTCAATCTTTCACCACAAGCTATATAATAATTCAACTTTCAAATTTTGGAGTAATATTCCCACATGCCGCACATGTTCTCTATATTTCACATCTCATTTGCTATTATTGTGATTATATTCTGTTAATTAAGAAATAATTCATGGATGCCATAGATTGAGGGTCTTTTAACATAGGCTCGAGTTGGTTGCTTTCGCTATTTTTTCATCCCGAGCGTTAGCGAGGGGCAAAATAAGAGAAAACAACGTGAGGCCTTGTTAAAATGCCTACAATCTATGAAAGGCCATGAATTTGAAATTACAATAAAAAATATTAAAAGGAAAAATTTTCATCAACGCAACCATCGATATACTGTATAAAGGGTACTTTTCGCGGTCATAAATTTTGAGATTTTCTATACAAGGAGGGGTATAATCTTAATGGACATACATTTTCTCCCATATTTTTTTTTTTTTTTTTTTTTTTTTTTTTTGTAAAAATACACCCATTGATACAGACCGAGGAATTTAATTTTCCTGCATTTTACGTTTGAAGTTCAATGAACTTGTATATTTAGGGAAAATTAGAAAATCGCAAAAAAACTACCCATAATGCGGTACTGAGAATTTAATGAGAGATTACAGAACAAGACAATTGCTGTCAGTCCGATGCCAGTGGTATTTAAACAAAAGAATGTGAACTCTCGTTTAGAAAAGATAAAAAAGTCGATTACATTGTTTCGATCTGTTGCTATGTGTTTTAAAAGTTGCTTATAATATATTCTACTTTTTCATGTGCATGTAAAAGACTTCGATCTCGACAAATAACTAAAAGTTTTTGATTGAAGCCTTTTTGCCAATTATAAAAGAAAAATGAAATTTTCGAAAATTTGCTTCTCATAGAAACTTGTGGATCGTAATGTTTCTTATACCTTGACATTGACCAGAAAACATATGCATTTACTTTATTTCTAATGCACCTATGTTTGTAAAGCTGATTTTGATTGGATGGCATCATAATTTTGAGGGGGTTAAATCCACGATTTACCGTCGGAACCAATAGCAACGTAATGGCGCAGACGCCCACCAACTTCCTGTCATTCTAAAAATCGATTTTGAATGCTTTTTTCGGATTTGCATTAGAATAGAGATAACCAAACTGTATTTTAGGATCTTCAGGGGTAAATCTAAGATTTTACCCCCTCAGATCCTAAAATACAGTATGGTTTTCTCTTAAATAATTATCTTTTCATGTGCCAATTTTCGGCAGGGTACATGTAGCGGTTCAGATAAAATAAAATGACCATATTTCGACGTGTAACTTTCTGTTTTTGTTTACAAAATCGATTACTACTCACTTAGGCACATGGTTTCTTTGAGTACCCAATCAATGAAGACACGCCTCTTTTCCTGATCGATACGTAGACTTGAAAATTGAACCAATGAAATCTTGTGATGCTGATTACCCTTGAGATCGTGGGTATAAAAGGTAAATGGAGCTGTTTCAGGACAACATAATTTTGCTTAGCAACATGGAAAAACTTTTGGATCCCAACGTTGCTTAAGCAGAAATCGGCTCTTTGGTCTATAGATGAAGTATGTTAAAAAATCTATCTGTACATGCAACTTTGTCAGGGTACATGCACTTTAACTAAGGCCGATAGTAATTGAGCTTATCCAGTCAGTCCAATGAATATGTTTATCACGACAGTGAATTATCTAAGAAGTTCATATATCACCCCTTCTTATGGGCTTTCCCTACAAAACAAAGGTCCGGGAATTGAATGACGTTTTCACTAAATTTTGTATACGTCTATTTTTTTAATCTTTAGATTTTGTCGATTGTTTACTTTCGTCGCCATGCTCTTATTTTGTTAAGAAAAAGTTTTTTCTAGTTTTTCTAGAAGGGAGACAATTTTATACCACTAGATTTCCTGCTGCTATCCTGCCTTTAAAGGACATTTGCTCAATTCAGTCTGCTTTACATCATTTATGGGAAAGGTTATTATTTATTTCGAAAGTTTCTTTTATGGTAGTACTTATCGGATAAAATAATAAAAGAATTTGGCCAAATGTCACAGATCTCATATCAATGCTAAACAACGGCAGTAGGATACCGAAGGAACAAAGTACAAGATTAAATAAATCAAAGTCCAGAAACAAGGCAAACGCAAGAACATCAGATGACAGAAGACCAATGACACTACATGCCTACAAAACACACGAACACTACATAGACAACACAAAAAACTAAAGCACTAACATGTGAACAAAGTGACATCAGGTGCTCCGGAGGTGGGTCAATCCAAGGCAAAGTCAAAACCGGTATTGTCAAATACGGGAAGACGTGAATCTAGCTGAAAATGTCAGTTTTCATTTGTGACACTTACATTTCATTTTCTATGATGTAGTAGTGACGGCCATAGAGTTTCTGAAGGGACGAAAGTAACAACGGTTTAACATATCCCTGACTCAGCAGTTTTTGTGACAGTGCTTTTGCTCTTTCCACAAAGTCACTGTATGAAGTGCACGCTCTACAGTAACGAATTTATTGTAAAATATGAAAAAAAAAGGTAATGGGGTAAATGTCAAGGAGACAACATCCCATATCCAGGTTAAAACGACCCGAAACAAAGCATCTAGGGGTCACCGTACGGTCTTCAACACAGTGAGGAACCTCACACCATATAGCAAGCCCTAAATGGCCCCAAAAAGGTAAAAAAGTGAATAAATCAATGGAAACAAACAACATCCAATAACCCAAATACCAAGAAACTAAAATTTTATAAGAAGACAAGGACAAGCCAATGACCAACATATTCCTGACTTGGGACAGGCGCAAAAACTGCGGTGGGGTTAAACTTGTTTTCGTGGAATGCTGGGGAGGTAGGTATATATATTGCTGCAGAGATAGGGGAAGTTCGCAATTGGAAAGTCAAAATCATAAAAAATGTTAATAGTTACAAAAAGAATGTTTCCATAGAGTGCCAAAACATTTTTTTTTTTGCGACGAATCATCTTTCTTTTTTTTTGAGAAAGAGAGCGTTTAAAGTCATCCCTTAACAGATTTATTTAGTAATGTACCATTCATATTAATATGTATTACACTGTGGTATTTGCCACACATATTTGTCAGTTTTTTTTTAATCATGGCGTTCAGGAATAACTTTTGGCTTTGTTAAATCGTTCAAAAGTCGATTTTTATCTAATTAGCCTCCCATTTGTTGTCGAAATCAACAATACATTAACTTTTAGTGACAAAATACATTGTTTATGCTGACCAACTGAATTGAATGTAACAGATATATCATGATAAAGGCTAATCTGTATATCTGTCTAAGTAATTATACCAGACAGACCACGTGCCGTATAGCAGGCAATTTTCAGTTCGCCTCAACGAAGTTGAGGGGACTATTGGAGTACCCGCGGCGTCCTCGTCCGCGTCCGTGATCGCATTTGGGTATATATCTTTGTAACTATGCAGGGTAGGGTCATCAAACTTTGCATGCGGGTGCATCTTGTGCTATCTCACAGCCTCAAAGAAAATTAGGTCTCTCTGACCTATATTTTCCGCTTGAGTGACTTACATTCAAGTTTACGTCCGAGTTCAGATCTCGGTCACTGTACATGGTAGGACCATCTGACCTTGCACATGCATGCATCTCTGATGGTAGGTCAGCATCCAGGCAAAATTAAGTCACTTTGACCTATATTTTCTGCTTAAGTGACTTAAATTCAAGTTAACGTCCGAGTTCAGATCTCGGTCACTGTACATGGTAGGATCATCTAACCTTGCACATGCATGCATCTCTGATGGTAGGTCAGTATCCTGGCAAAGTAAGTGAGAATAAGGTCACTTTGACCTATATTTTCCACTTGACTGACTTTCATTCAAGTTTACCTCCGAGTTCAGATCTCGGTCACTGTACATGGTACAATTATCTAACCTTGCCCATCCATGCATCTTTGATGGTAGGTCAGCATCCTAGCAAAATTAGGTCACTTTGACCTACATTTTCCACTTGAGTGACTTACATTCAAGTTTATGTCCGAGTTCAGATCTCGGTCACTGTTCACAGAAGAATCGCCTAAACTTCCACATGCATGCATCTCTGATGGTAGGTCAGCATCCAGGCAAAAATAGGTCACTTTGATTACATTTTCCGCTTGACTGACTTACATTCAAGTTAAAGGGACGAGTGCAGATCTCGGTCACTGTACACAGCAGAATCATCTAACCTTGCAGATG
Source organism: Modiolus philippinarum (assembly GCA_002080025.1). Lineage (NCBI taxonomy): Eukaryota > Metazoa > Mollusca > Bivalvia > Mytilida > Modiolidae > Modiolus > Modiolus philippinarum. Next base: position 6,415 of record MJUU01024092.1, read on the forward strand.
CATGCATCTCTGATGGTAGGTCAGCACACAGGCAAAATTAGGTCACTCAGACCTACATTTCCGCTTGACGGACTTACATTCGAATTTACATCCGAGTTGCTGTACATGGTATGATCATCTAACCTTGCACATGCATGCATCTCTGATGGTAGGTCAAGATGCAGACAAAATTGGGTCACTTTGACCTACATTTTCAGCTTTAGTGACTTATTCAAGTTCATTTCAGGGATCAGATCTCAGGTACTGTGATGGTAGCACAGCATTCAGACAAAATAAGGTCACCTAAACCTACATTTTACGCATGAATGACTTACATTTATGTATACATCCGAGTTCATAGCTCAGTAGCTGTACATTTTTGCCTCAGGTAACCTTGCATATGCATGCAATTTTTATAGTACCCAGCCAAAATTTGATTGCTGCGACAGCGTGCCATAACGAGGCGAACTTTGTATTCGTTGATTACCTATGTTTCTCATTTTCGCTGCATTCGCAAGGTTAATGAAAGCGAAAAAATAAAATTTTCAAAGTTAAACGCTATTTATTTCTTAACACGTCTATTCTTTAAACAATCCTCGATTTGCGAAAAAAGACGACTGTTACAATTAAATACTCCTCCTTAAAGAATGAATAAATAAATTGTGGAACCGCAAAAATTACCTGATATACGGTATATCGTCCCTATCTTCGAAACAGAGTTTCAGAGCTCTTTCTGTATGAAATTATAAAAACTGTCACGCCGTTATTGGAAGCCGGATGCGGCCATTTTCGCGTTTTCGCGTTTTTGTGATTTCGTGCTCTCATTCAACAACGCGAAAAGGCGAAAACGCGAGATCAAGAAAGCGAAAACGCGAGATCGAGAAAGCGAAAACGCGAAAACACGAAAAGTCGAAAACGCGAAAACGCGAGAACGAAACGCGAAAAAGCGAAGTCCCGGACACGAAAACGCGAAAACATGAAGACGAAAACACGAAAACACGTAATTAAATAGATCTTGCCTTTTCGCTTTTTCGCGGTAAACATCTCGCGTTTTCGTGGGTAAAATCTCGCGTTTTCGTGTTTTCGCGTTTTCGCCTTTTCGACTTTTCGCGTTTTCGAGTTTTCGTGTTTTCGCCTTTTCGCGTTTTCGTGTTTTTGTGTTTTCGCGTTTTCGCGTTTTCGTGTTTTCGCCTTTTTGCGTTTTCGTCTGGAAAGTTTACATCTCACGTATGCGTCATCAATATACAAAAAATGTGGTCGTCTCATAATATTATATTGATCAGCTTTAATAGAAAAACCATGTGATTTTTTGTTTATGTATAATATAACAAGATCATGTCACTGTCACCTTGGTGTAAGGGACCGACCATTTAACCTGAAGGGGGGAGGGTTATGTGTTTTTTTTCTGGACAGAAAATTTATTTATTTTTTTTTCACGTGTATCAACGAAATATTTTTTTTCAAATGAACATTATTTTTGGGGGCAGAAAGCCTCCTTCAGAAAGCGTGCATTTGGTCAATTTCTTGTAAATTCTTATACAGAACTATAAAAATTGTAAAAAAGATTTTAATGAAGGTGTCTCAGTGGTATAATTTTTGTCTTATTCTTGTTCATTTAGGTTTCATTCATTACGAAATTTGACAAAATAGTTATGAAAAATGTAAAGAAAGTTACAAAGCATTTAGATTTTTTTCCTTATTATTTTACAATATTGTCGCATCAAAAAAGGAACTAAAACACGTGTGCTTTAAATCTGTTGCTGGATTTACAGAACATAGATATTGCGCAAGGGAGATAATTTGATAAAAGAATTTCATATAGATAAATGCACATTTCGCAATTTACCTCTCTTATTTCAACGGTGACTCCTAATTTTTATTTTCATATGTAAACTATATAATGATTTCAAAACATATATAAACAAAATCTATAACAATTTTTTAAAGCTATTCTTTCAAATAATCATTTTTCCTATCTTTTCTATGAAAAATCCTGAAATTTTCAATTTCAGTTTTTGCGTTTAAATGCACGGAGACCCCCAAATTTATTTTTCATTTTTAACAATAATATGTTTCTATGCAGAAAATTCTACAAAATTCTATAATATGAAAATACGGAAGATAAGAAAGGGCTTTATCTATGACTTATCGACTGTCTTCTCCTTATAAAAGCTTTCAATAAAGGTATAATATAGTTGTTTTCTTAAGGGTTAAATGTTAGGTATAATCTCCAACTGGCAATCATGTTTTTTAAACTTTGTGTAAAGAACCTTCTATAAGGCACGGACCATTTGATTTTCAGGGTATTTTTCTGGCCCCTATTTTTGCCTAAAAAAATTTTCTGGCCAGCACCTGGGTTGAGAAAAATAATCTGGCTCTGGCTTTGTCCATTAGAAAAAAAAGCCTGGCTAAACAAAATTTCTTAGCTTAGTGTACAGCGGAAAAAAATAATCTGGCCCGCCAAGCGGGCAAAAAAAAATTCCCTGCCCGGGTAGAAATCCCAGCCCCACCCTTCCCCCTGAAAATCAAATGGTCTGTGCCTAAATCATTCCAATGCAGTTCAGAAAAATCTGTTTTTATTATTTCCGAGCAACATTAAATACGAAGACCATTGTGAAACTACTTGTTTGTTTGTTCCGAGATGGCGGCTGCTTGTTTCTTTGTTGATTACTAACGATCTTCTATACAAATACCAGTCAGGTTTTATACCGGGACATTCGACATCCCATCAGATAATTGAACTTGTTCACAATATACACCAAACACTCAATGATCGCAAACATATGTGTCTGATATTCTGCGACGTGAGCAAAGCTTTCGATAAGGTTTGGTTGAGGGGTCTTCTTTTGAAATTAGAACGTTATGGAATAAAGGGGGATTTACTCGCATGGCTTAATAGCTACGTCTCTGGCCGAGAGCAGAGGGTAGTGATACCTGATTCAGTATCAAACAAAGGTTTTTTAAAGGCTGGTGTTCCACAAGGATCTATTCTTGGACCCCTCCTTTTTCTCATATTTATTAATGACATTGCCGATGATTTGCTAGGGCTATGTAGATTGTTTGCAGACGATACGTCAGTCGGGGAACGGTCGTACGAAATCGATAGTCTACGAAATATGGTGAATATAGATTTACGTAATATAGCGAACTGGGCAAATGATTGGCTAGTCAAATTGAACCCTGATAAAACTGAAATAATGTACTTTAGTAACAGGGGTACCCCAGGTGATTTATGGTTTCGCTCAGAAAATATTATTATTCAACCTGTAGACAATCATAAACATCTTGGAGTAACCCTAAGTTCAGATATAAAATGGTCAAAACACATCGACAACATAGTCTCAAAAGCATCAAAACAAGTAGCAGTTATGCGCAAACTTAAATTCAAGGTCTCTCGACAGTTTTTAGAAAACCTGTATCTGACATTTATACGACCAATATTAGAATACTGTAGTGAAGTATGGGATGGTTGTTCCAATTCTGATTTCTATAGAGTTGAGCGTATCCAGTATGAAGCTGGACGGGTGGTGACCGGATTGACTGCATACGCGAGTAACGAATCTGTTTATGCGGAAACGGGATGGGAAAAACTTTCAACTCGGAGAGAAAAACGAAAATTATTTCTCTTTAATAACATAGTTCAGGGAAACGTTCCGTCGTACCTTTCCGATCTTTTACCCCCGACTGTCAATGCGAGAAACCCATATAACCTCCGGAACGCAAACAATTATACTACACCGCATTGTAGACTCTCCTCATTCCAAAACTCGTTTTTTCCATCAACTATCAACCACCCGATTGTGGAATAACTTAGACCACAATATAAGAGATACGCCAAGATCAAGTATTTTTAGGGCAAAATTAAAGCGGGTATACATGGACAATAATAATCCACCCCTATATTTTTCTTTTGGTTCGAGACAAGCTAATGTTCTTCACACACGCCTCAGAAGGAGGTGTAGTGCTCTAAAATGTGACCTTTTCATATTATTGACAGTTGTACTTGTGATTGTGGTAATGGAATTGAAACAACTGAGCACTATTTTCTTCATTGTAACAGTTATAATCATCTTCGAGAAAGAATGATAAATGATATACTGGACCTTGGCGTTAGACCCACTGTGGAAAATATTCTCTTTGGCAATCCAGAACTAAATTATGATCAAAACTGTTCACTCTTCACAGCAGTACAAAGGTATTTGACTGGCACTAAAAGATTTGTCTAACTCAAAATAAACAATGATCTGTTTAAATTTTGCTCACATCGGACATTGACCTTCAACAGCAAATCTTACCACCATGCTGTTGCTATTATATGCTATTTTTTTTTTACTATTATTTTCGCATAATATAACTAATAGTGAATATCTTCTGTAACAAATTGTCATCTGTAGTTAGTATTTCTGTATAAAGGAGAAGACCTCGTAAGTTTATAACTTGTGTCTCATCCTTTGTCATATATGTTTGATTTTGACAATAAAATACTTTTAAACCAAACCAGGAACAACATTTTCCCCAATTAACCCAAAAAGGATGCAAATCCCAAAGTCTCGTTAAGGGCCAGCTGAATAAATATAATGAACAGATATATCATGATAAGGAGGGGTATTTGCCAAAAATACAAGTCGCGGGGCGGTAAAATTTCCCGAGCCTGAAAGGCGAGGGAGATTTAGACCCAAGACTTGTATTTTTGGCAAATACCCCGACGTTCATGATATATCTGCTTAATTACACCGAATGTCTCTATCATTAAAGCGCACAGATGACTACGGGACAAATACCACGGTGGGGTGGTATTTGGCAAAAAATACAACGGCCATTAACCAATCAGAATGCAGCTTACTTACATGAGGTGTAATTACAGCGGAAATAGCACGGTGTTCCAAGAAGGAATACCCCCTGTCCACGAACAAAGCTTCTTAATGTAGTATCACCTCTAAAATTTGTGTGAAAATGTGATTTTTTTTTTTAATTTCACTGCTTCCATAATTTCATTTCAGTTATAGTATTAATTTATTATTTTTATAAAGACCTAATAATTTATACGGTTTTCAGTGGTAGTTAGTGCTATCAGTTTTGACTGTAACTTACTTCTTTGTTCGAATAACGAATGTAGTGTCTGTATTTTGCTTTGTACTCATACGGTCTAAATATACGCGCCCACCACGTAGCAGACCGTACACGTATATTCATACGGTCCGACCGTATGCGTATGGTCTGACCATACGCATATGCAATGGCGGATCCAAAGGGGGGGGGGGGAGTCCGGGGGTTGAAACCCCATTTTTCTGGACAATCATGTAGTTTTTAATGAATATCCTGAAATTTTACTAAGAAATACCCCCCAAAATTTTCGGACCGTACATTGTACGAGTACGGTCCAAAATACGCGTGTGGTATTGAACATATACACGGTATACATTAACCTAAAGACGAGCCCTTATGGATGCAATAAGGTCCAATGTTAAATTTTGTTCTGCGCTTGATGCTTTTTTGTAGTGGACGTTCCGTACGCCATTCTTAAACAATCGAGATAAATTTGATTCAAAAGTGTCAGAACAGATGATAATTTTTTTCAACAATGTCCAATGTTAAACAAGTGAATGTTCCACGCTTACCATCATGTTTTTTCCGAACAATTTGTGTGAAGGATCTTACATATATCGTTCCTGTAAAGTTTGGTAAATTAGTTTCAATGTTTTCACGAGAAGATGAAAATGTAAAAGCTTACAGACAACTGAACTTTATGTTTTCTAATAGATATGGCTGAATCCTTTATTTTGATGATAAGGTGTTACTTTTTCATAAGTTATCCACTTACTTAAGATAAATTTTCCAATTACATGATTTTTTAGAGTGAAAACGGGATTGACAAATTATTTTATCCGGAATTCGGGATTCTACATTTATTTTTACGAGAATGTGGTATGAGACCCTCTCCTGCCCTCCCTTTTTATTGAATAGATATGTTAAAACCAATCACGATCTAAGTAATGGAATTGCTCTGGCCCATGATGTGGTTAAATTATAGATATACAAAAAATCACATAGTTTTTCTGGTAAAGACATCATTATAATATTTTGAGACGACCACATTTTTGTATATTAATGACGCATGCGTGAAATGTAAACTTCCGAGACAAAAACGCGAAAAGGCCAAA
>MJUU01024093.1:4490-17680 GCA_002080025.1 Modiolus philippinarum
ATTATTATTTTTTCCTCTGCCTGAAATAACATACCGTAAAAAAATTAGTTTATGGAATTGTCTAAAAACAAATTATACCGCTTAATGGTAAACACAAATACATTTAGCTAACGATGTACGTTGTAATTATGAATGGAAATTTACTCGATAACTACCAACAGCTTGATCTTGACGTCGTATTGATTTTGTCGCAGTTTCACTAAGGTATATCGATTACCTGTTAGGGGTACAAAAAAGGAGATTAATTAACAAGTTAAGATTGTATTTCCCGATCAAAACAATGAAATATTTTCTTCTCTGGTAAGTTAAGATACAGAAAAGAATATTTATTTTTAGTAGTTAAATCAAGCGTATTTTTTGAGACCTGAAGTTCTGAAGATATAAGTTCTCTCTCCTTTTTACTCGGAAAATTATACACTACGTAGAAATTACAATTCAGACGACAGTCTTTGGGTATCCGAAAATAGGACTGACTCAAATAAATTACGCTCATTTTCTTGTGCCTTCCGCCTATAAAGTATTTCACAATAGAAGATTGATCTTGTTGTGAACAAATATAGTCGTCAAAAATTACGATTTTTTGTTTGTCACCGGCACTGCCGTCAGATACTTCGTCCTCGCGGTCGATGTCTTCAACTTTATCATTAGATAGTTGTAATAAATCTTCCAGAGACACACCTAGTTTTTCCGCTATTTCCTCGAATCTTCGAATTAGTTCCTTATAGTAATGTTGTTCTAAGTTCTTTGCGTAAAGAATAATTTTGTCGTAATACAATAAGTGTTTAAATAAAAGGTGCATTAGTAAATTTGTTTTACCAACCCCACTTGGCCCCATGATGAGTAAACGGAAAAAATCACTCGGCATATTTTTTGTTCCTTGTATTGTTCTAAAATTGTTCGTATTAGACTTTTCTGAAAAATATACGGGAATCGTTGTCATTTTTTATAACCCGAATATTTATTAGATAAAAAAAACCATGAGTGTATTTCAGGTAGGAGGGTGCATAACCGTTGTGGTAAGTAATAATGTTTGACTTTTATAATAAAAATCAGTAAAAAAAAATGCTTGCATATGATTTGACCAATCTAAAAAAAATTAAAACAAAGGTGTATGGTTTTTACAAAATACTTGATATTCAAGGGGAAATCGTATATTTATATTATCCATTATATTCGTTATAGAGAGAGTAACTGGTCACGACCTGTCAGACTTACTAGAAACATATGGGAATCAAAAGTATAGAACCAGAGATACACGTCAGTGTTATGTATAACCCATGTTATGTACCAAGTCCTAATTTACTTTAACCTATAAGATTTTTGTTTTACTTATGATATGCTTAAACCGCAAACAACGTAAAAAATGTGAGTAAAACCTACTTTGTACTTGACTGTTTTGACAAAACGTGTCAGTACGTTTCTTGTTATATTCTAGTGGTAGTTTTGACCGTTGTAGAAACAAAAATAGAAAACATAATTTTTGTTATATGCTCCTGGAGAGTAATTAATATCCCATAGAATCCTAGCTTTTCAAAAACATGTTTTTGAAAAGCTACGATTCTATGGGATATTAACTACTAGGGGCCGTCTTTATATATAATTTACTCTGAGGTATGAGTAAAGCTCATTGTTGAAGGCTTCATGGTGACTTCAACATAACGAACAACAATAAAAGCCTTGTTCCTTTGCGAGTTTTACCATAAATTTGTAGAGACTTTGTCTCGTGTGCATTTACTCCATATCCTTTCATTCACTATAAAAATTCCTGATTCTGCTGATTTTCTTAAAGACATATTTACAAACGTCGCTGGCGACAAAATTGTGCAATTTTTAAAAGCAATCAATTTATTAAGTACGATTTAAAATAATTTATTTTAAAGTTTCTAATATTGTAACAGTTAAACTAACATTTCTTCTATTATGTCTATTATGTCTTAATATAATACACAATTGTTTTTACTTGTATAAAGCTTCATGGTTTTATATTGATACAGTTGAAATTCGATGGCTCGAAAACCCAAGGGACCGATTAAAACGGTTCGTGTTACAGGGGTGCTCGAGTTATCGAGGTCGAACTATGTTCAAACTTGATCAATGGGACCAGAAAATGGGTTCGAGACATCCATGGTGTTCGAGCCCTTGCAATTCGGGCCATCGAAGATCTACTGTATTTTGAAAATTCAATATAATTGTTCAAAAGACTTGACAGTTCTCGCCACGATAAAGCTGAAGGCCTAAAACATCAATCAATCAAAATTCCTGTATCGATGGATAAAAGCTTCGCAGATTCAGGGTAGGTAAGAGCATGAAGAGAGGCATGCACTCCGTAAGCGTGCGCCCCTTAAACAGGAAAACATATTAATTTTAAGGTACAATCAATGTTTTCGTCGATATTTTTGTAATTTTTTTCTCAATTGCGCTCACTAACTTCGAATCTGGATCTCCTGACAAGGAATCGGAAAGAATATATTTGTAGAATAAAATGTTATAAATAGCTATTTTAGAACTCTTTGAGGACCGTTGTTGGAATATCACTTTGTTCTTCTTCAAAAAAAAAATGTAACATAAGATGGTGACGCTATGAACATACTTTTGTGGATCAATGGAGCACTTGTAGTTACTTTTATGATATATTCTCCTTTCATCTAAGTTTCGTTTTTGTAGAAATGTTTTCATTTGCACAAACCTTCTACTTGTTTTATCGACTTTACAACAGTATGTTTAATCTAAAACTAGGTGACCCCAAACAAATATAAAACTTAGCACTAAAAGTAAATAAAACTGTTAAATTGTTTTTGTGCGTTCTATTTATGTAGGTAAATATAGAGAAACAGTACATTTCGTTTAAACAGAGGAAGTGGGAACAAAGTTTTTTTTATTACTAGAACCTGACACAATGTGTCCATTGTGCTATATCATGAAAAAAGTATTTACTTAGTAAAGGCCCTGTCACATTACAACGTTCCAGCCAATATTTGCTAACCTTGGATAACTTTAGTGGGATTTCTTGTTTACCCAAATCATAACGTCAGACTAATGACCCTTGACTATAGATCTGCAGCGCTCGCAAAACGAGTATCAGAGTGTGGCAACGATTCAAAAGCATCCCACCAGCGTACCTGAAGTATATCCAGTGCAGTTATAACGATCGGCAAACTACATCGAACCTATCCTTAACGTGAAAGACCGTATTTCGCCGGATAAGTTTCAATGATGTATCTAGAGGCCATTATCAAAGGTATGCATCGATAGAAATGCTAACGAACAAAACCCTCAGGCATGTATTGTCCCATGACAAAAATATTTTAAGGTAGATTGACAGTAATATTCATATCCATGAGATTTTGTTGTAAGTCGGCACAATTGAAGAACCAACCCTACTTACCCGAAATCTGTATTAAAAGTATGGATCACTAGGCTTGGTTTTCCTAGAATTGAGATCAAAGTTTGCTGATTTTTAGCCATTTTTCACCTTAATTTACACACAATGCACGGAGAAAATATGAAAAGGCAATTTTTGCTGAATTTGCTTATTATGGAAATGAACTTTTTATCCATGAGAATTTCATGCATTTTTGTGAACAGATAGTTTATGGTGTATTTATTTCGTAACAATAATAAAATGTATATGTTGCCATGTTTTTAACGGATATATTTTACAAAGTTTCCAGATTAAACATTACTTACGGGAAAAAGGATATAATTTGCGGCAAAGTAAACGAAATATGATGTTTCACATCTGTAATTCAATTATGAAGTCCCAAAGGAAAAGCCGTAAAATTACTGTTCTGGCCCGAAAATCAAACATACCCGTATCCGGCACTTCATTTTTCTAACGCGGAATTGAATTGCGCAGCGCCACAGTGTCTGACTAACATCCCTGTGGTATTTTCATTTGTTCTTATAATTATTTATATAGAATGATTTAACACTATCTGATACGTTACTTTTTTACGAGGATATCCGGTTTGAGTTGTTAACACGTTAAAACAACTACATATCGAAAATAACGTGTGAAGGACATACCTCTTGCGTTCGTCTGACGTATGCAAACCTTATCAACAACGCAGTTATGCATGTACAATATTTCCGGTGCACCAAACAGTGGATATCGCGTACCAGTGTTTTGCTAGGTTTTTATCGCATGAAGGACGTGTTTCTACATTATGCAAAACACACACATGCGTATAAGGAAATATTTTCTGTTTGAAAGAGTCTTATCCAAAACTGACTGAAAACAAAAGATTAGAAAGCAACCATTTGATTTTGTAGGGGGGGNTTGTTCTCTATCAGTTTTTAAATATCTTTGAGTTTCTGGTCTTCCAAACATTTAGATTTTATCTGCACTGAAGAGACATAAGTTGTCGAAATGCGCATATGCAGAAAGTAAATTCATAGTAACTTCGGTATTTAGTTATTTATTATCAACAACGCATGCATGTACAATATTTCCGATGCACCAAACAGTGGATATCGCGTACCAGTGTTTTGCTAGGTTTTTATCGCATGAACAGATGAAGGACGTGTTTCTACATTATGCGACACACACACATGCGTATAAGGAAATATTTTCTGTTTGAAAGAGTCTTATCCAAAACTGACTGAAAACAAAAGATTAGAAAGCAACCATTTGATTTTGTAGGGGGGGGGGGGGGGGNGGGGGGGTGCGTCAAATTTTTCATCCTGGATTTTTATTTATGTACAACTTCTGTCCAGGTTTTGTTTCCTGCCAAGCCTGACCCTGGAGTTTTTTAATACTATTTCTTGTTTTTTTTTAACAGTAACTGTTGCATCCTACGTTTTATATTCACCAATAGGATCATAACAGGTTACCACCATTCCTTTTTATTCACATTTGACCATAGCCAGCCATAAAAATCAATTGGTTGCTCCCTGGTGGAAAATATTTTTTTTAGGGCAGACTTAATACTACAGATCATTGTTGAATTTATTAGTTTTACCAGTAAGAAGAATGAGAAGATCAGATTTTGAAAGCTGGGCCGACTAAATGAATACATACATATATTTTTAACAAATTGAAAATATTTTTCGTGATTATGTAATCGTATGTAATTTTGAGTTTTACAGATACTTATTTCCTTCTTGGTCTGGCTTGTTAACCCCATATCTTTATTATGATCTGCCAACCAAATTATTAATTTTATGACAACTATATAATCTTTTAATCTTGACGCATTACCTTTTCATGTTAGACGAATAACACCAAGTGGCATGCTCTTATGAAGGAAATTTTGTTAGATGTTATCTTGGAACCGACAGTATTAATATTGTTTCGAGAAATCTATGGTCTGAAAAACTTGCATCTTCAAGTATAAACTCAGAATCATTAAACGAAGTCTAAAGAACGCGCATATCGACATTTTCATCTCAACATTGGGCAGCTCTGAGAACATTCAGTAACTCAGTTCGGGTATATTGTCCTGTAAAGTGTCTTTTCACGAAGGAAATACGCCTTCTTTTAATAACCTGAGCACAATGATAGGTTAAATGAATCCACATTAGAGATCTTCGACGTCTTGTTTTGAATTGAGTCCTGCGATAGGAGTATTACAGACATATTTTTTCGTATCTTTATTTTTGGTTGAATATCCGAAACTCTTCGACCAACTTATCACACCAAAAGACTGGGAGCAAAACTAGCAATTGCTAGTACTTGTGGACAATCCTGCACCCGTGAGCTATATCTATCACTGATGTGGCGTTCTTCGACAATTCGCAATGAATTCCGCTGAGATCGGTGACATACTATCAGTTATCAGCATACACATGAAGCTGATTGTTTAAAACCTCAAAGTGACATCAAAACGAAGAACAACAATAAAAGCGCTGTCCAATTGTTTGGTTCTACGAAGTATTGAAAGGCACTCGGTATCGCGTGCATTAACTCTATATCGTCGCTGGGCTTCCAATATGTCATATATGCAATTTTGCAACTTTTCAGTAAAAGCAAAAAAAAAGGTCTATTTTTTTTATTTTTCATACTTTCTACGTGAAAAACCAAATCAATTATACAATCACGATACCGATGCCAGTACAATATCACTTGAACCTCTTAAGTCTAATTATGAAGTCAGAAACTGAAATACGACATTTTAATCCTTAAAATTAGTGCCAAACTGCCCACATATAATATTTTGTAGTTTCTGAACGAATCATTTATAAACCCATTGAAAGAAATTAATATATATATTATGCCTACATGCAGAATTTAATGACTTTGAAACATTCATTGTTGGTGTAGGACACTTCAGTAGAAAACGAGTAAGTTTACAAGGTAGACGAAGACGAACGGTTGATGATCTACAGACGAAGTAATGTCAGTTCATCACAAAATTCAACCCCATCCCCCACCCACCCCAAAATTCGACGTCTACATTGGAATCGCCGTAATTATATCATTAGGATGTACCGTAGAAAAAGACTCCAGAAGGCTGGAGCTAGCGTTTAACTAAATACCCAAGTTACTGTAAATTGAGTTTCTGCAGACGATCTTTTCGACATCTGGGGCTTGGCTTCAGATCAGCATATCGTGTATAGATGTTATATAGCATTTATTGGAAAATATATTTCTAAATACTAGTTGAGGTTAAGTATATAAGAGATATTTTTTATAAGATACATAATAGGTATATGTACATAGCATTCCAGCTTAAAGTCAAGCCCCTGTGATTTCGACAACTTATGTCTCTTCGGTGCAAATAATGTATGTGAGACAGATATGCTGACCGCGCGTTCGACCGTCAAGGAGATACGCACTAACCACCTGTCTAACAAGTAAGACAGATATCCTCCGATTTTTTATTGTGGGATTCAAAAAATTTTACATAGTTATTATTCCCTCTGTATATTTTACAATGTTGACCACTGAAAGTTGTATTTCAAAGTTTCAGCGCTAAGTGCAATCAAATATTCGAAACACCCTCTTGTTGCCTTTATCCTCTCAAACTTACAGGCTCTGCAACACTCATTAATAATGAATAATACCTGAATAAAAGAAGAACTTAAATGTACAACATTAATGTCTGCATTACAAAATGCTGTATAAAGGTAAAGAAAAACAATGTCAATAATTATAGTTGTGGCATGTTCTGATTCAAAAGGAAAAGATGTTAAGTTGTTTATAGTACAAATACTACAGTCCACTGTTTTGATTCAATACAATCTGCTTGAACCCTTCTATTTCAATAAATAAAGTGTTTGGAAAAATATACAACATTTTGGAATCATAGATAATTAAACAATAAATACTGGAAATTTTGTCACAGGTGTTTTTAGAATGAATTTCATTGGATAAACCGTAGGATATTTTGTAAGGATATGAAATAAGACCCGCTGAATCTTTCTATGAGTTAAACACAAATCTGCCAATTTTCAGCATATGACATTTTGGAAGCACAGCGACGATATCCTTTGTCTAAATATTTGTCGCGGTATAAGATGGGTACTAATACAATGCATTGTATTGAATAAAAATCAGGTCATATCTGATGGTTTAACATTATAAATGCAATGATCTTTAAAAGAATATATATACATGCAGTTTTAAGCTGTTTCACAACATATACAGTCGAACTTCGATGGCTCGAACATCAAAGGGACCAATGAAAAGAGGCTCTCAAGAGCCTGTATCGCTCACCTGGGTCCTATGCAGCACTATAATTCCAAATTGATGGTCCATCTTTGGTGGTGTATGTGCATAAAAATCAGAAACTTTTTATAAAATTGAATTAAAATTGTTCAAGCAGTTTCAGAGAAGATTTTTAAATGCAGTTTCCAAACTTCAAGGGTCTATGTTAATCTACATTCCCTGCTGGCAGCTATTTAATATAAAACTTTGAAGAGGGTCACCCAAGGACTATCATATCAAAATTCTACTGAAATTGTTCAAGCAGTTTCAGAGCAGAAGATCTTTTTACGCATTTCCTATTGGGTCCTATGTTAAACTAAGTTTTGCCACTGGTGGCCATGTCAGAAGATGGATCAGCACCAAAGTAACAAATCTCAGTTTCATTTATGCATGTTTAATTTGAATACATTCAGTGGTTTTCTATTATATCTTTGTATGCAAGGGTCTAATTCATTGCTGGAGGGTATATTGGATGATGGATCAGCACCGAGGAAACAACACTTGGTCAGCTTCTCATAAGCATCATGTATGCAAAGTTTGGTTTTAATCTATTCAGCAGTTCTCTAGAAGAAGATCTTCTGTTAAATTAAGTTCACAGCTGGTGACACTTGGTCAGCACCTGACAGGCATCATTCATGCCATGTTTGATTTAAATCCATTCAGCAGTTCTCTAGAAGATCTTTGTGCGCATTTCCATAGGGTCCAATGTTGTGGGTCATATAAGATGACGGATCGGTACCTAAGTAAAAATACTTAGTCAGCATCTCATAAGCATTATCAATGCCAAGTATGGGTTAAAGCAATTCAGTGGTTCTTAAAAAGAAGTTCTTTGTATGCATTTTACAATTGGGTCCGATAGGGTCTAATCTTGAAATTAAGATCCCCGCTGGCGACCATGTTGGATGACGGGTTGGCACCAAAGTAACACCACTTGGTCAGCACCTCATCAGCAACATTCATGCCAAGTTTGGTTCAAATCTATTTCATGGTTCTCAAGAAAAAGTTCTTTGCATGAATTTTCCCATTAGGTCAAATAGTAAACTTAGTTCCCCGCTGGCGGCCATCTTGGAAGAGGTCGGAAAACTTGAACGTGTTCAATAAAATATAGTCCTTAACATGCCGAACATTTTTGCATCTATCTCAAAGCATTTTTGAAATATAGGACAAAAAGTAAAAAATCACGAAAAATTTGACCAATAAAAGGCCACAACTCATATATAGGTCCTTCGATTTTCTTCAAAATATTCATGTGGGTAGATCTTAACATGCTGAACATTTTTGCAATTCAAACTTTACCTCTGTCTGTTATAGTTTTTTAATAAAAAATAAAAAAAAAATCAAAATTTTGAAAATTTTATGGAAAAAGGGCAATAACTCTTAGACGGGTCATCAGATTTTCTTCAAAATTTCAGCGTTGGTAGATCTTCTCATACTGATCATTTTATCTGTCAGATTTTTGATATCTGTAACGGTTTTTGAGTTATTTGCCAAAAACTGTAATTTACCCCTATATTCTATTTTTAGTAACGGCAGCCATGTTGTTTGACCTAAGACATACAAAATAATAAATTTAAAACTAGATACCCTAGTGATGATTCTGTTAAAGTTTGGTTCCATTTGACCAAGTGGTTTCAGAGGATAAGATTTTTGAAAGTGAGCTAACGAGGGACGGACGGACGACGGACGACGGACGCCAAGTGATGGCAATAGCTCACCCTGGGTTAGAGGGGTGTCCTAGCTATCGAACTATGTCGAGCTATGGATCCCATTGATATATCCGCCAGAGCTAGAGACAAAGGAAACGACAGAAGCCATTAGATCTACATCTTATTTGGACTTACATCTCGAATTTGACGAAAATTGTCATTTCGGTACTAAAGTTTACGACAAAAGGGACGATTTTAATTTTAAAATCGTCGATTTCCCTGACATGGACAGTGATATTCCAGCTTCTCATGCTTATGGAGTGTGTGTTTCACAGTTGATTCCTTATTCGAGAGCTAGCACAAATTATACAGACTTCCTCATTAGACAGGGTTGTCTCCTTGGCCGGCTTGTTGGTCATGGCTTCGGAAAGTTCCGTCTCATATGATCATTAAGGGAGCTCTTTAAAGGATAGTAGTCCCAAGTGGAAAAAATTGAAGTTTCTGTCCGAACTCTGATTCAAGATTCTTTTTTTACTTAGTGCTAGAATGATCATTTCTTTTTGACTGTCTACCCTTTCTATAAAAATTGCTGTTCAGTTGCTACCTGACACTTCCGCAATGGAAGGGGAGCTATGGCTTGTCGTTAAACCGGTTTAACCTACCATTTCTTTTGAAATGCCTGTACCAACTCAGAACCACATTTTTTTCTGGTGGACTTCGGCTCTTGACAACTCTATTCGGTAATTTTGTTAATACACCATTTAAACTTGAACAAAGGAACCAGAAAAAGACATCAATGGTGTCCAAGCTATTTCAGTTCAAGCCACAAAGGGTTCATAAAAAAAGTTTGAAATATTCATGGGGTTCGAATTATTGCAGTTTGGGCCACTGAAGTTCAACTGTATTGGTATTTTCTGTAAGCGATTATTCAGATGCAAGTTGCTATTAAATGTTTTTAAATAACATATTTGTGTGATTATATTTTTTAAATCCATGATTAATTATTAATATTTTTGATCGACATACAAAAATAAACTTGAAGATAGCTCTAAACAATTTGTTTACACTAGCATAAAAAATTAACAATAGTCAAAAGCTGACACTATAGATTGACAGAAGGCAATACATTATAAAACTTGTGTGGCACAAAATAATTGGGAGGAGCTAAAGTGGATCAAAATCGCAAATAGTTGGCATGTACTCATATGTTAATTGTCTGAATTACTAAGAGTAAAACTAAAATTTAATATATGTTCAAAAAATCTGACGTATTCAAAATAATTTTTGAGTTTACTACATTTATACAACAGTAGTATATATGTACCGTTCAGTTCGTATTTGTCGAGGAGCTGGTCGAGGAGCGGTCGAGGAGATACTGTATGAACACTATATATCATGCCTTTGTATTTGTCGAGGAGCTGTCGAGGAGCTGATGTACTTTAGTATGTCATTGACCTTTGGCCTGGCCATATATGTTTCGCCTTTAGCCTTGGTCTCGTTTATTCAAGTTCTTATGTACAAATATTCTATGGCTTCGGATTCGTCGAAGAGCTAATAGTATTATTCGATGGCTTCGGATTCGTCGAGGAGCTTTTGTTTTAATAGCATATTCGATGGCTTCGGATTTGTCGAGGAGCTATTGTTTTAAGGTAGATAGACACTAATATTCACATCCATGAGATTTTGTTGTAAGTCAGCACAATCGAAGAACCAATCCTATTTACCCGAAATCTGTAATTAAAATTATGGGTCACCATGCTTTCTTTTTCTAGAATTGAGATCAAAGTTGGCTCACTTTTAGCTATTTTTCACGTAAATTTTCATAGAATGCACGGGGAAAATATGGAAAAGCAATTTTTAGCTCAATAGAAAAGAACTTTTCAACCAAAAGGAATTTGATGTATTTTTGTGAACAGATAGTTTATGATGTAATTTATTGGTTACAATAGAAAATGTGTAGGTCACCACGCTTTTAACGGAGATATTTTACAAAGTTTCCGGATTAAGCATTATTTTCGGGAAAAGGGAGTTAGTGTGAAATGTACACTCCATAGGCTGGAGAGGTAGGTATATTGCTGCTAAGAAAGGGAAAGTTTACAATGGGAAATTAAAATCATCACGCTTGTCATATAGCTTAGATTTCAAACGTCCATCTTCGTCAATATACAATAAAAGATCTAAGTACGAAGCTGAAGTAGGTGTTTCAATTTTCAATGACAATTTTCGTCAAATTCGAGATGTAAGTCCAAATAAGATGGAGATCTAATGGTTTCTGTCGTTTCCCTTGTCTCTAGCTCTGGCGGATATATCAATGGGATCCATAGCTCGACATAGTTCGATAGCTAGACCACCCCTCTAACTCGAACTGTTTTTAGCTCACCTGGCTATGCCAGGGTGAGCTATTGCCATCACTTGGCGTCCGTCGTCCGTCCGTCCCTCGTTAGCTCACTTTCAAAAATCTTCTCCTCTGAAACCACTTGGTCAAATGGAACCAAACTTTAACAGAATCATCACTAGGGTATCTAGTTTTAAATTTATTATTTTGTATGTCTTAGGTCAAACAACATGGCTGCCGTTACTAAAAATATAATATAGGGGTAAATTACAGTTTTTGGCAAATAACTCAAAAACCGTTACAGATATCAAAAATCTGACAGTTAAAATGATCAGCATGAGAAGATCTACCAACGCTGAAATTTTGAAGAAAATCTGATGACCCGTCTAAGAGTTATTGCCCTTTTTCCATAAAATTTTCATAATTTTGATGTTTTTTTTATTTTTTATTAAAAAAGCTATAACAGACAGAGGTTAAGTTTAAATTGCAAAAATGTTCAGCATGTTAAGATCTACCCACATGGATATTTTGAAGAAAATCGAAGGACCTATATATGAGTTGTGGCCTTTTATTGGTCAAATTTTTCGTCATTTTTTACTTTTTGTCCTATATTTCAAAAATGCTTTGAGATAGAGGTCAAGTTTAAATTGCAAAAATGTTCGGCATGTTAAGGACTATATTTTATTGAACACGTTCAAGTTTTCCGACCTCTTCCAAGATGGCCGCCAGCGGGGAACTAAGTTTGCTATTTGACCTAATGGGAAAATTCATGCAAAGAACTTCTTCTTGAGAACCATAAAATGGATTTGAACCAAACTTGGCATGAATGTTGCTGATGAGGTGCTGACCAAGTGTTGTTACTTTGGTGCCGACCCGTCATCCAACATGGTCGCCAGCGGGGATCTTAATTTCAAGATTAGACCCTATCGGACCCAATTGTAAAATGCATACAAAGAACTTCTTTTTAAGAACCACTGAATTGCTTTAACCCATACTTGGCATTGATAATGCTTATGAGATGCTGACTAAGTATTTTTACTTAGGTACCGATCCGTCATCTTATATGACCCCCAGCATTGGACCCTATGGGAAATGCGCACAAAGATCTTCTAGAGAATTGCTGAATGGATTTAAATCAAACATGGCATGAATGATGCTTATGAGAAGCTGACCAAGTGTTGTTTCCTCGGTACTGATCCATCATCCAATATAGCCTCCAGCAATGAATTAGACCCTTGCATACAAAGATATAATAGAAAACCACTGAATGGATTCAATTTAAACATGCATAAATGAAACTTGTGAGATTTTGACCAAGTTTGTTACTTTGGTGCTGATCCATCTTCTGACATTGCCACCAATGGCAAAACTTAGTTTAACATAGGACTCAATAAGAAATGCGTAAAAAGATTCTGCTCTGAAACTGCTTGAACAATTTCAGTAGAATTTTGATATGATAGTCCTTGGGTGACCCTCTTCAAATTTTTATATTAAATAGCTGCCAGCAGGGAATGTAGATTAACATAGACCCTTGAAGTTTGGAAACTGCATTCAAAAATCT
>MJUU01024095.1:0-14527 GCA_002080025.1 Modiolus philippinarum
ATCTTATAGAAATGTTACAAATTCATTAAATACACATTTATTTTCCTGCATCCATTACGTTCGACTCCATCTTTAATGGCGGACTGTGCACACTACACCACCTCTGATGTCGGTACAGACGGAACAGATCCAGAACACTGTTCTCAGTCACTCGATTGTTGTACGGTACTGTGCAGGATGTCCAGGACAATGAATCTAGCGCCTCCTTCATCTCAATCGAATTTACCTTTCAAGAAAATCATTGACCATAGCATTTCTGTTCTGTTTTTTTTAATTATTATTAATTTTTGCACTTGGTTAAATTCACACTTTCATTACGAGCCAAATATATACTAAAGACATTTTCTTAGTCGACTAATAGTCTCAACCATCGAATATTTTGACACAACAGTTTTCAATTAGGACTGTAATATGTTTTATGCCTCTTGACTTCTTAAATGAAAGTGATACGTATCACTTTCTAAATTGATCATTCTGACTGGATTTTCCTAAAAGATTTATCAGTTCAACTGTTAGTCCCCTAGGGTATTCACCAACAAAGTAGCCAGTACTCCGATGCTGGTCCGAAATAGGAAAAATAAGGGAAATGGGGAATGTGTCAAAGAGACAACGACCCAAAGGGGAGTAATATCAACTCAAAGCCACCATAAGATCTTCAATGAACGGTGAGGAAACACATCAAATCGAAAGCAGATTTTATAAGGAAACTTAAAATAACTAAATGTAATAAAATTTTGTTTAAATTTAAGGAGCATATCCTTCTTGCGTAGCTCTTTCCTTGGCTGGTCTTTGCCTGTTCTGTTTAAATTATATTAGTAATTCGTTCTTTATCAGATTATACACATGTTGCGGTATATGGTTTTGAAAATGTTTTGATTTGATCTACATTGAAGAGACATAAGTTGTCGAAATTCGCATATACAGAAATTAAATTCACAGTAACTGGTATTTTGTTATTTCTTATGCATACTTTGGTTTCTTTGGATAAACCTCAAAAGAAAAAGTTTCAGCAGTTATTTAGAATTGCTTTTTGAATAGCAGAAGTGCCTTTCAACGAAGAATAAATATTGCCAAATTCATTAGTAAGAGTTTGAAATGTGTACTAATCACAAGCATAAAAACTTCACATTTACATCCTCATATATCAATATTTGTATGTAATCAACCATTCAGGTGCTATGAAGTATGCATCCAATAATTGCACATTTTTACATTTATTCCTAAATCTAGCACGACAAAGAGAAAACAAGTCTTTGACACATTTACATGAACAGATATATATATATATATATATATATATATATATATATAATATATATATATATACGTCTGAAAATCAGCCCAACATTGTTAGATCTGCACATTGGTAGTTCCCTCTCCGGGATTCGAACCATCACTGTTGTGACATGTATGGCAACACCGCCTGCACTACGACGAGTGCCCTAGACCACGCGGCTACCTAGGCTATATAAAATATAGCTTTCGGTAACCGGGTGATACCTCCTCGTAGGTTTAATCTAGGGTTGTAACGCAGTACATGATGTATAGGTGCTCGTGCATATCAGCTGTGTGTATAGCAGAGAGGATTCAATGTCTTTCGACAATGAATGCCACCACACAAAGTTATAATTTTTATATTGTTGTCTGAAGAATGTGACAACTCTTTACTAAACCTGTCCAATGGATAATATCGTGAGACATTATACTGAGCTTTATGAATTATTTATATATACGTCTAAAAATCAGCCCAACATTGTTAGATTTGCACATTGGTAGTTCCCTCTCCGGGATTCGAACCATCACTGTTGTGACATCTACGGCAACACCGCCTGCACTACGTCCAGCGACCTAGACCACGCGGCTACCTAGGCTATATAAAATATAGCTTTCAGTAACCGGATGATACCTCCTAGTAGGTTTAATCTGGGGTTGTAACGTAGTACATAATGTATATGTGCTCGTGCAGATCAGCTGTGTGTATAGCAGAGAGGATTCAAGGCTTTCGACAAGGAATGCCGCCACACAAAGTTATAATTTTTATATTGTTGTCTGAAGCATGTGACAACTCTTCATACTATACCTGTCCAATGGATAATACCGTGAGATATTATACTGGACTTGGTGAATTATTTATATATACGCCTGAAAATCAGCCCAACATTGTTAGATCTGCACATTGGTAGTTCCCTCTCCGGGATTCGAACCATCACTGTTGTGACATCTATGGCAACACCGCCTGCACTACGTCCAGCGCCCTAGACCACGCGGCTACCTAGGCTATATAAAATATAGCTTTCGGTAACCGGGTGATACCTCCTCATAACCGGGTGATTCCTCCTCGTATTAATATATGGGTGTGCAGATAGTGCATGTAAATGCAAATACACAGGTTTGTAAATTTAAACCATGTCCAAATTTATATCACCTGCGGACCAAAACTCAGGCTTCTGAATTAAATTTTGTTCCTGTAAATGCGATTCTAAAGAAAACAGAGGTTGTTAATTTAACTTCGAGCAGCCAGGAAGAGGGATGATTACTACTGATATGAGCAAAATTTTCGCAAATTATTGTAGTCAAGACTTGATTAGAAATTACAAAATCACTGTCCCACTCTCTTTGACTGTATTTTCGTCCCTCTGCAATAAGAAATTGTCCTAAATTAATGTAACAATTATCTTGAACTTTCAATTTCTTAAAATAATCGCTATATATGACAGTATAAAGGTTAAGGATACTCTTGTTAAATACATATTTGATAAGGCACATCACTTAGTTCTACATGTTTTACTCAATTCATAATTGTTACGATTTTATTTGTATTTGTAAAAAAAATACAAACTGTGCAAATAATTTATAGAAACGCTTAGCAAATTTGTTTATACACAAAGTTGTAAATTTGCACGTGGGTATACTCATGTAGAGTGTGTATATTTTGTGTATGTAAATGTGGCTTCAGATAGATTTTTTTTATGATTTTGA
This sequence comes from Modiolus philippinarum, assembly GCA_002080025.1. NCBI lineage: Eukaryota > Metazoa > Mollusca > Bivalvia > Mytilida > Modiolidae > Modiolus > Modiolus philippinarum. Next base: position 2,980 of record MJUU01024095.1, read on the forward strand.
GACAGCTTAAATGTTTTAATTTAATCCAGTTGTTCTTCCTGCATGTTACATTAACGCTTTTGGTAATTTTGTGTAATATAACTGTGTTATAAGGACATTAACACAAATGATTATTCCATATGAACATAGTTATTTGGCTACATTTGGCTACATTTATCAGTGACATTTATATGCTACCACTTTTGTTCATTTGGGCAAAAATAACTTTTATAACCTCAAATACACATTGGGTATCCAAAATCCTTAAATAACCATTGTAAATATAAATGTGTTTTTTCATTAATCTTCACCACTAAATTATTATAAAAGGTAAATTGTACCTGTAATTTTTATATTTTATCAACTGGGTTAACACGCTAAAAATTGGAGAAAGCAATTTATAATTCTTGGTTTTTATTGTTATAACTGAAGATTACATTCCTGGCTGAAATTTATTCTAAATGCCTTAACAGATTATATATGTAGAATGTAGTGTTGAATTGCATGGAACTATTAATTCAGATTTACAATTCGATTCCTCTTTAATATGTATTTATTAAAATCAGACTAATAGTTGATGCACCATATCTGGACAAATAAACAAGATAGATACATATATCAACTTTGTGTTCACTGACTAATTTGACAGTCCTAAAAAGCAGACAAAAAGACATCAAATTATCAAATATTTATTATTTAGGGTCTTATTATAGGATGTAGACACCAATTACATACAAATAGGTGTAATAACACATTTACGGAACAGATTGGCCAAGAGCCGAAGTCCATGAGACAAAAAAAACAAACAAACAAATCAGGTGGAAAACACCAAAAAAAAATTGTCGACCGCAATGGTTCTGACGTGGTACAGGCATTTTAAAAGAAATTGTTGGTTAAACTGGTTTTTATGGCGCGCCAAATCTTCACGTCAATCGCGATTAATTGTGTCCGATAGCAACTCAACAGCAATCGCTATTAAAGGTCGTTGAAAGTTAAAAGAAATTATCATCAAAGTACTAAGTGAAAAAAGAATCTTGAATCAGAGTTCGGACCGAAATTCAGATTTTTTCCACAAGGAACCGAAATCTGTTCAAGATTTTTATTAATGATCGTAAGGGACAGAATTTTTTTTGAAGCCTTCTTTGATTAATAAGGCGGTCAGGGAGATAACTAGTTCTAATGAGACAGTCTGTACAATTTTTGCTAGCTCTCGGTAAACTTATTGACGGTAAAACATACACCCCGTAAGCAGGAGAAGTTGGAATATTACTGTTCCTGTTAGGGGAATTTAACATTTTGAAATTAAAATCGTCCCTTTTGTACATTTTTGTACTGTCTTTAATGATTTTATAAACAAATTTAATTAAGAAATGGTTTATTGTCAAATAACAAACAAAAGGTTTAGGCACGAGTTATTAAACCCAGAAAGTCATTTCTTTCTTACATACTAGCAAAACATAAGTACATTCTACAATAAATACATTTTTTTATAAAAAATCATAAAACACAAAAAAACATGTTTACATACATTAACAAATTGCGTATTTGTAGCGTATTAGAAATCAAGTGGCATACTTATTAAAGATAAATGAAGGAAAAATGATGTGAGAAGGAAATTGATTTACAAAAAAAAATTAAAAAAAATTGTTGAACAACGGCAGTAGAATAACGAATGAACAAAAGGGTAGTATTTACAAAACCCAGACCCCAAAGACACGGCAAAAACGAGAACACAGAAAACGTTGATGTTGGACAGCTACAAGGGTTATTTTGAATAATTAAAATATGTTTGTGTTGAGCCATGATTAAAAATAAAAATATTTCAAAAACAAAACTGATAAAAAAACACCATAAAAGGTTCATAAAGTAAAAAGATGGGGCCAAACATTTCGGTCACTAAGACCTTCATTGGTGGTAGATATGGACAAAAAAAGTAAAGAGGCTAGATAACGTGTCTAGATAAAACTACTCAGTAAATTTCATGTGTGACTAAATTGAAAACACGTCATTAAAACGCTGATCTTGAACTAATCAATAATTGGATTATAAAAATTAATACACATCTATAAATGCAATTACTCGACTTTTGTTCATCAATATAATTGTTATTATTGCAATGTAGATATAAATTCATAAATGTAATTATAGTTAAAATTCTTATAATAATAAAAGACCAGATGAGATATCAAAGACAGATGAAAATAATTATGAATAGAACTGTTTTTTTTCATTTATACCTTCTGGGCGAATACTGCCCAAAAATTGTATGATATGTTTTTCTAATAATTGTCTGGATTAAATGCCATCAAATATAAATGCAGTTCTACGGTGTATGCTGGAGAAACTTGTTGATGCCTCGGTGATCGTTTTTTGATCACTAACGCTCCGTTAAGAAATAGGATGATTGTTCAGCCTGCAACCATTTTCGAAGACCCCCATCATAATGAACTTGACATGCAAGTCACCGTTCTGGTACAGACTGACAGTGGTAAAAAATCCGGGCAGTTTTTAGAACAACGTATCATACACTTTTTGGGCAGATAACTCCTGTAAGTATTTCACGCGTTATTTTAATTTGTTGATTTCATCCGAGAATTGGGCGAAATAACTCTTGATTTTATTATTGCTGCTCACGAGTTCATGGTAATGTTCACAATTATGCTAACATGACTCGAGAGTCGCTTTCTAGTATGTTTTTGACTGTGCTTGTGTGCTCATGTCACGATTTGGCAGTGTGGCGATAGGGGTATCCATTGGTGGTTTAGTAGCGGCGGCGGTGGATGAGGAGGTGGTGGTGGTGAAATGATAATTATTGTGGTGCAGGAGGTGGTGGTGGTTGTGGTGTTGGGTTTTGGTGGGGATGGGGTTTGTTGAACGGGCTTTATCACTTTATCATTTTGGGGCATAATGATCGCTAACAATTCGATACATTTTCATTTTTTTTTTTATTTCATTTAAACAAAATCTCAGTAACATTGTAATTTTCTGTTTTTACATAAATGTCAATTTTAATTTTAGGTGTTCAGTGCTGGTTCTTTCGTCACTAGTATGACCATCTTCTTTGCATCTGGGTCTGCAGGCATTTTTGTGTTAATTTTTAGTTAGGGTTTTGTGTCTTCAAACACCGATATAATCTTCGGTTCTGTCCATTCATATGGTGTAAAGGTCACGCCTGACTTTGTAGGAAACAACGTCCATTCTCCGTTCGAAATGAAATACTTTCTCACACAAATCGTTGACTGAGGTGCTTTTTTTATGATGACGTAGATATTTTCTCCTAAATGGTATGATCAATCCACAAGTTCTCTATTTTCCATTGAATCAAGTCATCCACTGTTTCTGTAACATTACACAGGATTTTCCACTGGGGTTAAGATAAGCTGATACCCGATTTGGTATTAACAACGTCTCCTTCCCAAAACCTTAGGTCTACTCTCTTTGTTTCTTTCCAATCTTTAAACTCTGCATATCGTCCTCCACCTAATGACATCTTCAAGGGAGTTTGAGTGAAAGTATCCTTTTTAGTTGGATGTCTCATCTTACTTGATATTGTTAGCTTAACGTTCTTCATATCTTTCTGATAAATATCGGTCTTTCTATTGCCAGGCATGATTATTGCAATGCTTACTTTGCTCTTCCTTTTATAGTTTTATGTTCCGATGGCTATGATAGATAAGTTACTTTTTGTAAGAAGTGATTTGATTGGTTGATTTTCCTGCATTCTGATAGGTCAATCCATGGCAAATAGGGGAATCTGACTGGTTGAAATCCATGCAAATTGATTGGTAAATATTATGTAAACCTTCAATTCGTTTTGTTCCAAACATACATCCGTTTTAACGTTGCAATGACTTTATCTAAATGATATTCCTTTATTGAATAACTAAATACCGAAGTAACTGAAATATTTTATTATATTTTTAACCCTAATCGTATATTGTTCTATCTTAAATACGCTAACGCAACCCATGAGTTGCTCACAGGACTCACGAGTTGCTCACGAGTATCATTTTAGTTCTGCTCGCGTGCTAATTTCACAGTTTGGTGGCGTGGTATCTGGGTGGTGATGGTGATGGTAGTGTTGGTAATCGTGATCGTAAGTGATGGTGAGAGTTGTGCTTGTTTGTGTGCTGACCTTACCCTTATTCTTATCTTATCACCCTAACTCTAATCATATCATCTAATCCTACCACAAACCATATCTATAATATAACCGTTACCCCAACCCTATCTATAATTTAACCCTAACCCTTACCATAATCTAACCATTACCATTACCATACTCTAACTATAACCCTAACCATTACCACACTCTAACTATAATCCTAACCTTAACCCTAACCATTCAAGTAATAATTAGTGTCTGTCTTTAACATTACATAAATGTATATTGCTTTTCATGACAATAAAAAATGAATTTAGCTGAGGAATACCATCAGATATTTTACGAAAGGATATGGAGTAAATAAACATGAGACCATAACACATATGTTAACTCCAACTGCAATAATTTTAATGAGCTGAGAGGCTGAACTCCTTATTCAAATTATCCTTATATATGTATTTCTTTTTATTTCATTTTCTTCTTTCCGTATCAGATTTTGTAAAGCATTTTTTTTCTGATCAGTACATTATGTAATAGAATTGTTCTTTCGATTAAGAAATTTAAGAATATTTTCAATAATATGTTTGGTTTGTTTTTAGATCTATCAACAAAAAAAAAAATGTTTTCCAATCCATTACCCTTTTGAGATATTGATCTGAAATAAAGACCATTTTAAACATTTTTTGAAATTATGGATTTCCTTTGTTTGGATTCTAGTGCTGCTGATAGGGAATAAATTTCCGAAATGGCCATACAGCTCATTAAAATTGCAGTTGGAGTTAACATATGTGTTATGGTCTCATGTTCATTTACTCCATATCCTTTCGTAAAACATTTATTTTTGTCTGCCTAATTATTTTTAAATCTGTCATCGTTTTCTTTTATTCTGCAACTTCGTTATTATATAAAGTTCATGTGTATCTGTAGGGTTCTTTGGTTTACACTCTGTTTTTTTTTTATTTGAACTGAAGATACATGTTCTTATCTAAATGTCTGTATGCTGAAATACATCTGAAATTTAGTTTTTTTCTTCTGTTATTTTGTTGCTTTCTTACTTTTATATTCCACCATCCTCGACATATGGTGCCTTCTTTTTATAACTCTGTAGTTTGTACAACAAAAACGTATTCAACAAGGATATGTTTATTCACTGTTGCGAATACCTAAATACCCAAATTACTGTGAATTTGATTTCTGCATATGGCCATTTCGACAACTCATGTCTCTTCAGTGCTCATCAAATCAAAATATTTGGAAATAAATTAACGAAATATGTGACAAGCCTGGTAGAGAACAAATTTCCAAACAGCTATAAATAAAAAAAGCAAATAAAAGGAGAGAGGTATACAAGATCCTCTTCAGTTGTAAACAAAATTTTCATAAAATTTGATATTGCAAGTTTATTAAATCAAAATCGGGTTTTCAGGGCAGCACCAAAGTCTTGGCTATTGTTGACGCTATCAAAGTTTCCATCAAAAACTTGGTCAAAGAACCTTGGACTAAGTTTTCTTGGCCAAAGTTGTCTGTTGACACCATCATTTTTTGGGGGTTGATTGTCAATGAAAAGTGAGAAATTTTGTTAAGAAGTAAACAAATGACAACAATTCCTCTAGAAGAATGCTAAATATATTGCACTTTAATTTAGGCTTTTGCTCATAGATATTCTGTATAGGAAAAAAAAATCGTACATTACGAAATGAATTGAGTACTAGTTCAGAAAGTAAAGTGCAAAGATAAATCTTGACCAGTTTTGTTGAAAAAATTCAGAATGAGTACCAAGCAGAGTCCAAAAGTCATTTCAGAATGGATCATCATTTTCATCAACTTTCTATAGCATTGGCTTGATATTGTCATTTTATTTTTGAGTCCTTTAGCTATCAAAGGTTGCATCATCTCAAAACGACTTTTTGATTGGTTAATTTCCATCAAAGTCCGTCAAAGTTTGAAGAAATCTATTTCATCAAAGTCCTTCAAAGTTTTCTTTATCCGTTGACAATATCAAAAAGCGTCAAAAACTTTGACCAAGAAAACGTTAGTATCAAAGCTTTCTTGGTCAAACATTTTGACGATTTTTTAAAAGTGTCAACGGTCAAAGAAAAGATCAAAAACTTTGAAGGACTTTGATGGAATAGAAACCCATCCTATTTTTCTCCAAACTTTGATGGACTTTGATGGGAATAAACCAATCAAAAAGTAGTTTTGAGATGATGCAACTTTTGTTTACAAAACAAAAGCACATGGCTAAGAGGATGAAAAAATTAAATGACAATATCAAGCAAATTAACAGAACATTTTTATAGACGATTGTCATGATATATTCTGAAATGACATGTGGTCTCTGCTTGGGCTTTATACAGAAACTTTTCAACAAAACTGGTCAAGATATAATTTTACTTTTTCTTACTCAACTAGTTCTGCAATCCTATTCTTAATCTACAATTTTGGTTTTCCACCTGATAATTCTTACGCAGCATTTTTATGCACAGAAACCAACGTAAAAGTGTAGTATATTTAATCTTCTTGAAAAATTGGTGTCATTTGTTTACTTGTAAACACAATTTCCCGCCTTTTCTTTGACAAGTAACCGAAAAAACTTTGATAGTGTCAACAGACAAATTTGACCAAGAAAACTTGGTCCAAGTTTTCTTTGACTAAGTTTTTGATGGAAACCTTGATAGTGTCAGTGGGACGGGCACCACTATCAGAGCAGATCATGCCAGTTTTAATATGGCAGCTATTGATGCACGCTTCATGGTTTTAGATTGGACTTCACACCATCAGTGTTTTAGTTTTCTTTGTTTTCTTGTGTATTACCCTGTTATATTTAACTAATGTCTTAATCGATGCTGTTCGCTGCACATATTTGTCCTTAAAATTGTCTGTATACTTAAGAGATTAGTAGGTCTTCATTTTAATATAATACTTTGGTATTGTATGAGATTAAGAGAAGTTATATGTACCATGTATTTTGATTGGTGCTGTCTAACGGCAGTAGAATGCAAATGGAAAAACGAATGTTATTATTACAAAAAAAAAATCCAAACACATCGCGGAGTGTTGAACACAGAAAAATAAAGACAAAACAAGGACAAGGTTCAGTCACAAAACACTGAAATAAAAACTAGACATGAAGAACTAAGGCACTTATATGGAGAACTCCCGTAAAAACCGGTAGTGACATCATGTGCCCTGGAAGGATAAGCATGTATTGCACCACTTAAGACATCCATCACATGATCAGAGGCATAAATTGGTTTGAAAGATATGTTAGGTAGCTGAATTAATAATGTAATTTTCCTACCCTTTGAAAAACAATCTTAATGCATAGTCAGTGTTACTTCTCTAACCACAAAAAGGTGCCAAGATACAATTTTGAAATGCTTTAGTAAATATCTATAGTATGCAAACATTAACAATGAAAACGAAAAAAAAAAAATAAAATTTTTTAGCTAAGTATGACAGAAAAAACTAAGGCATTGACAGTGTAGCCTTCCATTAAAACCGAGAGTGATATCACGTAATTTTGATGAGCGAGCATATCCTGCTTCGCTTGTCTCAACCTTCACACTATCAGTGGGTCAATCCAGGTTTTAGTCAAAAGCCAGTTATGTTAAATCTAGAAAGACGAGAAATGAAGTTCAAAATCCGGGTTTTTTATTTATAGTAGGGTCTGTAAGTCTCGTCATGTGACCCCCGTGAATTCACGATAAAATTGCAATGTGAAAAAGTATCCCGCCAAAATATCAAGTTGCAGCATTATGACGTTCACATTTTTGCGTTTTAGATGAAAATTCATTTTTCGGGTACAATTATTGAACCCGAACGTTCCAAATTTAAACGAGACCTACAGACCCTATACTGACACGTCGTAACTTTCAGTGATGTAATGACGACGGCCATATAATTTCTGGAGGGGTGAAAACAACAAAGGCTGAACAAATCCTGACTTAGAACTTTGTGAGACAGTGTTTGCTCTATTAAAAAAATCATTGTATAAACTATATGCTCAAAAATAAACTATATGCTCAAAAATAACGAACCAACTGTGAAATGTGTACTCCATACGCTGGTGAGGTATGTACAGTGCTAGTTTACAATTGGGAAGATAACATTAGCATTTGTTACATATCTTAGATTTTAAACTTGTAAACATTTTTTTTATTATTATTTAAGAATTTCCCCTTCCCCATTTTGCTCCGGAATTCGAATTCCAATTTATTTTACAGTATGGTTTTAACTCTTAATTAATGTACTTAAGTAGTTCGGGTGTATTCCGCAATTTCGAATATGCGTTCTATGTATGTATTTTTTTTTTTTGAAATCATTTTTCTAACATTAAAAGTAATATATCTGATTCTAATATATTGTCTCGAAATTTGCAAATAAAAATGAGGACTGTAATAGCATGCATTTCAATATAATGACAATATCAGGATTATAGATTTTGTGGCGTAACATATTGAAATAGTTCAGATAATATGTATCACTGGTGTTTCTAGGATTTCTGTTATTTTTGTTACATTTTTGACTGTTGTTGACAAAACTTATAAACCTAATTAGAGAGACCTTGTCAAATAGATTTATCGATTTAATTCCCTGTACGTTGTTTTTGTTAGACTCCACAGATTTAGTTATTTGATTTTTTACCAAAATATGTACTATGCTTATGTCATAAATTCAAATAAAAGATATTTAGGAAAGGAAGCTAATGCATAGAAAATTGTACACACATATAAAAGTATTTACATTTTTGAAATATTTATGAAAAAAGCCGATGATCACCATTTCTTTTTTTTATTTAAGGAAACATATTTAAATGTGAACTAAATAACCAAATTACCAAAGAGTAGTCAAAATTCAAAAGGGCAAATAGACAAAGTAGTTGCAAAAACACCGCTTAACCTGTAAACCGCAATGATCCTGACTTTGGAAAGGAAATCAAAGAAATGGTGGGTTAAACTGATTGTTTGTTTGGCGCACCAAACAACGATATCATAGCAGTAGCAACTCAACAATAATTGCTATTAGTAGGTCGTAGAGAATGAAAAAGAAATTCACCCAGTACTAAGGAAAAAAGGGGGATAATTACAAACTTACCGAACCGAGTTGTCCAGAGCCAAAGTCAATGATGCAAAAAGACAAATCAGGTAGAAACAACTAAAAAACTGTCAATCTCAATGGTCCTGACTTGGTACAGGCATTTCAAAAGAAATGGTGGATTAAACCAGTTTTGCAGCATGCCATACCTCTCCCCCTTTTTCTATAGAGGTAATGCCTGGTAGCAACTCAACAGCATTTCCATTGAAAGGTCGTAGACATTTAAAAGTAGTGATAATCCAAATATTAAGTAAAAAAAGAATAAGAGTTCGGAGCGAAATTTCAATTCTTTCTACAAGAGACTAATATCTATTAAAGAACTTTTTAATGATCGTACGAGACGGGACGTTTTGAAGCCTTGATTAATAAGGCGGTCAAGGAGATACATATGTCCAATGAGAAAGTCTGTATAATTTGTGCTAGCTATCGCGTAGCGAATTAACTGTAAAACACATACTCCGCAAACAGATGAAGCTGGAATATTACTGTCCATGTTGGGGAAATTGATAATTTTGAAATTAAAATCGTCCCTTTTGTCGTTAAGTTTAGTACTGAGATGACCATTTTCGTCAAATTCGAGATGTAAGTCCAAAAGAGTGATATTGCACTTTTTGACCTAAAGTACAATTTGTTCCCAATAGGGACTTATACATTTCTGAGACTGTTTCTTTTAAAGCCCTGATTAATAAGGCGGGCATAGAGATAACTATGTCTAATTATAAGTCCGATTGATTGGAACTAGCTGTTGTATAGGAATTAACTGTGGACACCGGTGAACATAGAATAACATAGGACTTTTTGGAAACAATTCATTCATCAAGTTGATATTATCAACGCCGTCACTGCTAATATTACTTTATTAACTATGTCTAATGATAAAGTCCGATTGATTTGAACTAGCTTTTGTATAGGAATTAACTGTGGCCACCGGTGAACATATACGACCCTATGGAAAAATGTAATAAATTGTTAATTCTTGAAAACCGTTTCTTATATCAAATTGATATTACTTAGGCATGGTAACATAAGTGCCATGTACCAAATTTTATGTATTTGAAGCGATCACAAATTCAAAATGACTGGCAGTTGGAAACATAGTTTAACAGAGTACCCTATGTGGAAACTGTTGAAAACTTTTAATTCTAAAATTTCGTTCATATACTAAGTTGGTATTTACTAGGTATGGTAACACTGCGGTCGGTAAACAAACGTAGAATATAAGTACCCATCATAAATCCAAGATGGCCGCAACTGCGCGCTTTACTTTAACATTTGACTCTATAGGAAAATTGCTAAAGAAAGTGAGAACCGAGCCGTCAATCCAAAACGAATAATCCAAGGACAATGGCAACATCGGAAACAACAAAGAAACAGAGACACAACATGAGTACAGCACAGGAAAGAAAAAAAGAAGAAACACAAACACAAAGACGAACAAAACGGACCCAATAAAAAACCATGGGTGAGATCAGGTGCACGTTGGAGTAAGCATCTCCTGCTTCTTATGAGACACCCGCTACATAGACGATATACTTTTTCTTAATAATCCTAAATTTAAGGAGTATTTACATCAGATATATCCCAATGAGCTTGAGATTAAAGAAACAACTGAAACACCCACTTCAGCTTCGTACCTAGATCTTTAATTGTATATTTATGAAGATGGACGTTTGAAATCTAAGCTATATGACAAGCGTGATGATTTTAATTTCTCAATAGTGAACTTTCCCTTTCTTAGCAGCAATATACCTACCTCTCCAGCCTATGGAGTGTACATTTCACAGTTGATTCGTTACTGTCGAGCGTGTAGTTTGTACAGTGATTTTTTTAACAGAGCAAAAACACTGTCTCAGAAGCTGCTTAGTCAGGGATTTGTTCAACCTATGTTAATTTCATCCCTCAAGATATTCTATGGCCGTCACTATAATATCATTAAAAGATATGACGTGTCAGTATCTCAAATGAAAGTGGACATTTTCAGCTAGATTCACGTCTTCCCGGATTTGACTACCGACTTTGACATTTTCCTGGATCGACTCACTCACAGTGTGACGGGTGCTGTTAACAGAGCAGGACATGCTTACCCTTCCGGAGCACCTGATGTCACTCTCAGTTTTACTGGAGTTCACACTGTGAGTGCCTTTGTTTTGAATGTTGTGATTTCTATTTCTGTACTTTGTGTCTGTCTAACGTTATTGTTTTTTGTCTGGCGCCATTGTTTTCTGTGTTCTCGTTTTGGCCATGTCTTTGGACTTGGATTTTTGTGGATTTCCCTCCTTTGTTCCTTCGGTATTCTACTGCCGTTGTTTTAGTTTAAAGTCTACAGCGATGGAAACGTTCAACATTCCCTACCACACGCACACGATT
>MJUU01024097.1:0-19849 GCA_002080025.1 Modiolus philippinarum
AATTGAAAAGATCGCATGTGTTTTGGTTTTGTACTAAAAGTACAAAACTCTGAACTAGAATCTTAGGCGTAGTTATTCATGGGTTTGTAAAATGAAGCGGTGTAAAAATTCAACGTTGCCACACCATTCCGGGGACATTGTATTTTTTCTGACGTTTCAATATTGTGACGTGACGTTGTTTGCATTGTTCCGTCAAGGGTGGTCATGTGATGTGAGATGCATGAATCTCACATGGGTATCTCACACATGATTCTTGTGTCACACACGTACAGAAATGTGAGAATTTTCTTTCTCACCCTACCTGTAATGCTTTCTATGTATCCAATGCCTGGGTGAGATTTTTCCGTCTCACCCACCCATTTTCCGTCTCACCCAACCGCCTGGGTGAGAACACTTACACGATCTTTTTCCCGCGATTTTTGTATCTGCTTGACATTCATAATGCACTTGTCTTTATGTTTTTCCTTTTTAGATAAGCAAATTTTCAAACAACGTCGACTTATAAAACTGTGTCTTTAACTTTTGACACCTATTATATGTACCAGATAATTCTAAAAATAACGTTATACTCAACATTCAAAAATCCCGCTTGAATCTTATGACGTCATAAAAGGGGACGTACCTCCCGTAAGTAAACAAAAATGGGGAAGGTCAAATTTCAGATCAACGATTTCAGTGTATAAGTAGACACAAATGAAAAGCCACAGTAAGCCAAGTAAAAAATTGTGTAATGCATTATGTTTTGAATTATTTAGTGTCAACAGAAATCCAGCGTATATGCTTAGTAGTACAAAACATGATGTCCAACGTCAAAATGAGCAACTGCCCGTTCGTGTTGGCAGGGTGAGAAAACAAATCAAACACAGGTATGTGTGCGAGACAAGGTAAATCTCACACACCCTCGGGCAAGATTAGGTAGTCTCTGACTCGGCAAAGCCTCGTCAGAGACAACCTTAATCTTGCCCTTGGGTGTGTGAGATTTCCTTGTCTCGCACACCCATCCGTGTTAGATTCATATTGTCCTTTGGATTTATATTGCGAAATATAGAGACAGATGAACTGCGATATTTCCACTCCAGCCAGAATAACAGCAGATACTTTGACGCGCCGATGCTTATTAAGGATACAAATGATGTACATGAGCTCATCGATGAAGTAGACCGACAAGATCTTTTGGAATACATAAGACAACAGAGACCGAACACGAAATGGACTATACATCTGCTTACTAACGTAACATTCTACGTCAACAAAATTAGAGCACTACCTATAGCTTAAAAACAAATGGGACGGAGGGAGGGTAATGCGGCCTATCCTATTGGATAGCCAGTCACAAGCCTGGATAAACGCAGAGTTACCTCCAAGAACTTAGAATTTGTGATCCTATTTAATGACTTGCTATCACTTTGAAAGACACACTCTTCTTTTCACAAAGGAAAAGGGTCTTCCTATACCACAAAATTACAAAATCGAGCTAAAGTGACACTAGAACTGTAATATATATAAAGAGAGACTTCTGATAAAAACTCCAATCAAATAACCAGACAAAGTAAAAGTATAGTTTACAATACAAACGGGTTAGGGTTACTGAAATAAAGTGATTATCGATAAACTAAACTAGAACAGATCAATGAATTCGAAAATATATTACACAATAAAGCCATATCAAAAGTAAGATATAGAAAAAAAANAAAAAAAATGAAATGTATTAAAAGAAATCCACTTAAACAAAAACAAAGCACTGAAAGTAAAAGCAAAGAGAGCACCTCGACAGCACCTCGACTAGTACGAAGGCATTCGTATAGTATTACTACAGTAGCACCTCAACAGCACCTCGACAGGCACCTCGACAAAAGCGAGCCCAAAGCCAAACCATGATATATTGTGTACATTAGGACTTGACTACGCGAGAGCAATGCTAATGACGAGACACACGTGGTGTGACCAAATTTCAACAAGGACACCATTTTTGAAAGAACAATACATAGCCCGAAATAAGGCGAGGCCAAAGCCGAAACACTAAGAGTACTTCAACACCTCGACTGCAATTCGACAGCACCTCGACAAATACGAACCCGTGATATATAGTATTAATCTAATAGCACCTCGACAAATACGAACCTATAATATATAGTATTATTTCAAAAGCACCTCAACAAATACGAACCCATGATATATAATAGGAATAAAAAAGCACCTCGACAAAATACGAACCCATGATATATAATAGGAATAACAAGGCACCTCGACAAATTCGAACCCATGATGTATAGTATTAATACAGTAGTACCTCGACAAATACGAATCCATGATATATAATAGGAATAACAAAGCACCTCGACATATACGAACCCATGATGTATAGATTTAATACAGTAGCACCTCGACAAATACGAATCCATGATATATAATAGGAATAACAAAGCACCTCGACAAATACGAACCCATCAAATATTTGTACATAAGCACTTGAATAGGCGAGACCAAAACCAAAGACGAGACCAAAACTAAAGGCGAGACCATATGTGGCGAGGCCAAATGTCAACACTGATAGTACATTAGCACCTCGACTGCACCTCGACCAATACGAAGGCATTCGTATAGTATTACTACAGTAGCACCTCAACAGCACCTCGACAGGCACCTCGACAAATACTAACTGAACTGTCCCCATATACTACTTATAAGTAAATGGGATGAAAAACAACAATATTTTTAATTTTGTTCATCTTAATTTATGAAGGAATTAAAGGTTAAGAACAGTTTTTAACTAAATCATGCCATTCAGACACGTAAATATGAATTGTTTTGCTTTAGATTTGAATTTTGAACTTGCATCTGTTTGAAAACGTCAGATTGTGTATTGTGACGTCATAGACACAGACATCAATGGAGGTGGGAAATCCGCCTTCTCTAAGGTCGCTTCAGAAAGGAAAATTTCATTTTCTGTCATAATTCATGGCAGGTATATGGTTATTGTCATTTAACCATGGGCTGGGCCTTTATATTCGTAAATTTAACCCCTCGCTAACGCTCTGGGTTAAATTCGAATATAAAAGCCCAGCCCATGGTTAAATTTCCAATAACCATATACCTGCCATGAATTATTTCTTAAACGTACATAATATTTTGTCTGTTTTCGTCTACATTTTAATGACATTGTTTTTTTCTCTAACGCAGAAGATATACACGTCACAAGCTGACGATGGGGACAGAGTTATTGAATATGTTCTAAGACATTAGTCCTTGCTTGCACTTAAAAAAAAAACAAGACAATACTGTTTGTAATTCTTAAGGATACCCGCCCTTGGTGTTGTAGAGAGGTCGCAAGTTTGGTTGACAGATAAATTGTAAATGTGTCCTTATCCAAGCAAATGTCAAGTTTCGTGCCTTTTACAGATATATGTGATGCTTTGGCTTTTTTTGCCTTGTTAGATGGTTCAATAGCATTTCCTTTTACCTCTTGCAGTTATTAAAAATACAAATGGAAAAAATGAAACTTTAATCGTAATAGGATGATTACTCCGATTTCTTCCGTAAACTGGTTGGTAGGTACATCTAGTTTTTGCTGATAATTTATACACTAAATTTTGATATCTGTGACGTTTTCAGGAAAAATGACAATATCTTAACTACACCAGGGTGTCGAATAAGGACTTTTCATGTAAGACATTGGCAAACAAATACCAAAACAAAAAGGAGAAGGGTGAAATTCTGAAAAAAAACAAAACAAAACAAAACAAAAAACAAAAGAAAACAAAAACAAAAACACGCAATTCATAATTCAAACAACCGAGACAACCTTATAAGACCAAATGAACAAGAACTAAATCAATAGAAGTGTAAACCCTACAAAAACTCGAGGTATGATCAGGTGATCCAGTCATAGTCGGTTATGTTCAGTCGGTAATAAACTCTGGATCGACTAAAAGGTGTCAATTCTCGTTTGTGAAACGGTCTATAAAATTATGATGACCACTGTTAAACCTCTGAAATGACAATTGCAACAATGATTGAGTATATCATTGGTGTATAACTTTATGATGCAGTTGTTTCGCTCTGTTGACAAAATCTGTACAAACTACTGGCACGATGATAGCGAATTAGTTGTGAAATATAGACGCAAAATGTTTTCCGGCGTCCAGAAAGTGTTTCAAAGTTTCCCTTCTTGTTCGGCATATTCTACAACTGCATGCATCACATTTTTGAAATAATGTTTCAAGTATGTCTCCACTTTGGTCGTTTTGTAAATGGATCTCGTATAAATTTCGGGAGCATACATGACTAGAGAAATCACATGTTTTGAATTAAAGTCACCAATTCGAAGAACCCATAAACCTGTTTCTGATTTAAGAAGTTGGATGCAGTCGCTTTTTTCTCTACTTGTTCGATGCTCTGAGTTCAGACATGCCGAGGTTTGTTTGGTGACCTGTGTAATCTATCAGGACTACTACAATTCCAGAAAAATGGATGGGTTTAAGTGTTGGCAAGCACTTCTAATACTTAATATATGAGTGATGAAATTCGACCAAAATTTTGTACTTTTTTCTACTTCGGAAGACTAAATATTGAAGTATGGGTGGTTGGTGCTGAAAAATGTGAATTCAAACTTCATACATTTATCTCTTGAATAGGCATCTCCTATGATCAATGTTGAATACTAGTATCCAAATTCACGATGAGAAATTTGGAAAACTATTTGTGAAATATTAAATGTTGTAAAACGCTTATAGTGGCATTGTAGGAGAGTGTGATCTCCGTTTTATCCAATTTTTCTGGACTTATCCCAGAGATGGATGTCATCGACCGACTTCTTCAAATCGATGTCAAAGTCGATGATTCGAAAGAATCGTTCTAACTTCTCACTGAAGTCTACAATCGACAAAGATACTAGTGGCAAGTGAGAGTTCTTGTCTGAACCCATTTGAACCCGGTTCATTTCGAAAAACCAAAGATTCATCAAAGTAAATTGACGGACGAAAATGATCTAGCTCTTGCTGAACGGAGTGGTGGTGATATAACGAAGTACTTAATGAAACTATGTCGGAATCGTCAAACAACACTAACTCTGGCATTTAGATAAATCGTCTTTGTACATGAGCATTCTAATTATGATTCTATCAATCGATGTATGACATTGCTGGAAAGAAATAACTCTAAAGATTGTTCGTCAGTTTTCCGACCATGAAATTCCCTGCCAAGGTAGAAAATATACAAGTATTTATCCGTATCCTTTCTCTAGCGTTGATATTATGGCCCGCTTGCGAATTGTTGAAGATATTCTACTCTTTCTGCAGAGTTGGGATGAATTTCACCCCTTTGTGAAAGAGGTGGTTTGTAACGGTATTTTAGGATTCTCTTTTAAACATCTCAAGGACTGTATTAGTGACAAACAAAATATTTAGAGTTCTTGAGATGTACATTATACAGTTACCCTAGCTGACTAGTGATCGAGCCGACTGAGCTTGGATAACATTTTGAGGCTTGCAACATGTTTGTGAATTTGGGTTTTGCTACGAGAAACTTAGTAAGCTTCGCATTCGCTCCACATTCGCTCCACATCTATTCATGTTCAAATAAATGATGTTGAACATTTTGAGCCTTGATTTTTAATTATTATAATGGAGACAAAACGAATCAAAGCTCCGATGGAGCTGAAACTCGAAAGCCCTAAAAATCTATACGTGGAAAAACTTCGTAGTCATCCAAAGAACTACTGCATACGTCTGCATGTATTAAGTTATTCTGTAATACGAAAATAATCAGATTTTGTGACGATTGTGCAATACACATATCACAGGTAAACAATTTTTGAATAAAATTATTTATGTTTTCGAAGAGTGTACAAAGGGAGGTAAATCAAACATACAGACCGATGCATTATGCAACTGCGCGACAGGCTCGTTGATCCGAGATGCAATATAAAAAACTATTTATTTGATCAACATGCATATTGTTTTCAATTTAATATCACAACACCGTATTCAACTAAAAAAAAATGAAGAAATATAACTTAAATACACAATGCATAAGATATTGATAGAAACTTGCGAACAATATTTGATCGGAAGCACGAAGATCATCTTTTAGAGCTGTTAATAGGCTTGAAGCCGCACGTGATTTTTTCTTGTCATATTAAGAACTCTCCGCCTTCGGCTTACGAGTTAAAAAGGATAGCCGGAACTGTAAGACACAATTCCGTAAAATACAACGACAAACAAAGATCTTAGCAAATTTATTCACGAAATTTAAATTTATATCGTAAATTAATACTTTGAACAGTAAGTTGAGTATTGCTTCCACTATGAAATCCTTTACGTGCATTACACGACCGAGTTATTTCTTCTGGATGTAGAGGTCATTGGTATCTGTCCTAGAACTTGTAATCAGTGTTACGTGCCATACTTTACAGAATATATTCCATCGTGACATACTTGATAAGGTAACAGTGATAAGCTCTGAGCACATTTTACTACCATGAATTTGGAATTTCTCGTTATTTGTTCTCTTATTTGTTTTGCAGGTAGGCGGCAAAAATGTTCTGATTTTTGTTAAGTTAGCGAATGAAAAGAAAAATCGAAGAATTGCATGTGCAGACATAAGTAAAAAAATACTATTTTGTGACACATTATAGGATCAAATCAATAACTGTGTAACACTTTGACTGATTGCCCAGGTCAAACGATGAGGTTGGCCAAATTATTGTTTGCTTCTATTTTGATCTTTAAAATGTCTTTGTAATATGATAACAAAGCAATACATTGTATGTGAGTATACACATTTATTATTAGCCTGTTTCCTTTCACATGATGACAATGTCTTTTCCTCATTGGTGATCATTAATAAGTAATCTACATACTCAAGGATGGATCAATCTTATAACGTGTTTTGATTGGTGATTTCTTGATATTGACAATATACACATACAGAATGTATAACAACATAAATAATGACAATGCTGTTTCTGCAAGATTCTTTCTTTTGCTACTTTTCTATTTTTTAAATCATGATAATTCATTGAAAGGGCACCACCAGCATGATGTGTATTTCTATAAATGATAATAACAACGATTAAAAAATAAAGGGATATGGAGTAGATATACATGAGACAAAATTCCTACGAATACATGCTAAGATTAAGCAAACGGAACAACGCTGTCATTGTTGTTCTTCATCTAGAAGTCATCACGAGGCCTTCAAGAAAGAGCAAAAACTCTCACCTAAAAGTAAGTTCCAGACGGCCCCTAGCATCGGTTTGAGCGGAATTCACTTGTTAAATGTTGAACAATGCTACATCTATGTATCCATATTGTCATGGATGCGGGGCGTCAACAACAAGCATAACATATCGGGCAAACACTGTCATCCGTTGCCTGACAGAGGGACCAATAGACAAATTAATCCATATAAACGACCACAGGGCACTCATCATTATCATCGGGTTAATTGTAAGAAAACATCGCAAGTAAAATGAGGAGTGCAATATATGTGTGCAATATATTTAAACAGATGGCAAGAAAAATAGCTTAATTTTTACAAAACAAGAAAGTCAAATGTTGAATTTTGATAGTGCATTCATATAAGTAATTCTTACATGTACAAGTAAACAATAAGTGACAAAATAAAAAGAGCATACATCCAAGCACGGGGAATCTTGTTATACGGACTGCACACTGCACGAGAGAGAAACTCTACCGCAAATGAACAAATAAAGGATATAGTGGAGTAAATATACATGGGGCAAAATCCCTATAAATACATAGTAAGATTAAACAAATGGAACAAGGCTTTAATTGTTGTTTTTTATCTTGAAGTCACCATGAGGCCGTCAACAAAGAGCAAAAAGAGCAAATACAAGACGTCCCCTAGCACCGGTTTGAGCGGATCACTTGCTTAATGTTGAACTACGCTACATCTATGTAAATTCATTTTGTCATGGATGCGGGGTCGTCAACAAGCATAACAACTCCATTTGTTTCTGTAAGCAGTAGTTACTGCACAGATGTATTGAATAAGTCTCTTTTTTTTTTGGTTTTGAATATGCAATAACGATCTACTTTGTTGTGCTAATGCAAATATAGTTTTTATATAAATAAAAGATAGAATTAGACAAAGTTATTATGGCTGACCAAGGAATATTTATTTAAAATCGGTAACTGAATTCTACTGCAATTGACTTGAAGCGATTTTTCAATGTGCAACAATATGACAAATGTAAAGCATTTGAAATGAACGTAGGCAAATTAACAGAGGCGGACAAAACAAACCAAAAGCAGGATGACACATATTAATGATTTGAAAGGGAGCATGAAGCGTAAAATATTGGAAGTACAGGAATACAGCCTACTGGAAATATAACCCTAATCACTAAAATTTCGGTAGTAGATTTCTCATGTGGACGGTATGTATCTGTTTGGGAGATTTTTGACGCCAAATTAATTGTATTACAATATACAAGTATTGATATAATAAAGCATAATCGTTTTTTTTATATTTCAGCATGCAGAAGCTGCTATTACAAAGGTACCGTGTACAGAATTGGCAACGCGTGGGTAGCAGAAGACAGATGCAATACATGCACGTGCCTGTCGGATGGAACATTTTCTTGTGAAAACAAAAACTGTAGTTCCGCTGGTATAAATTATACTACTAGTATATTTCTTCAATTTATTATGGCTTAATATTCCTCAATACATGTTAACTTTTGATTCATTGAAATTTTCGAATATATATTATGAAATTACACAGGCTATATCATTTGTATTGTACCTTTTACTTAGTGATTCACACACTTAACGTTCCGATAGAATACCGTATTTCTTCCAATGTTACAGTTACGACACAAAAAAAACAACTTTTCGATTTCAGTCAAACATCACGAAAGTCTAAAGACTTGGTTAAGTCAAAACAGAAATCTTATGGTTTTTGATAGCAAGAAGCCATGACAGAAACAGTTGAAGACACAACATTCTAATTTTATCGTTTAGATACGATCGTACATGTAACAATAACACAGCATTCTACGACTTCAGCCATTTACGATAATGCTTTAATTTGCTTCCATCGTCACCGGAAGTGAAGAGAATCAAATATTATCCTTTCAATGTTCTGCTCACGCTTCAGTTTTGCATTCACTGATCCCATAAATTTCGTCGTTGCTAAAATTTTGACTAATGGCATTGTGTTCCACATTTTGTTTTAATTTCTCTTATTTCTGAAAGGACGAATTACCATAATACTTGATTTTGTGTTGCGTTTGAACGTGAAGTCATAGAAGTGAATTAGCAGTCTATAACTATCACAATGCGACAATTACAACAGCCGCTACCACGGAACAAATCGTCTCACTTTATATGTCGCAATGTACATTAGAATGTAAAGACAATTGCTAACCGTGTTAAAAAATCCTGCAGAAACTATCCACTCAGAAATACTAACATTTCCCAAAATGTATTCTGTCATGCCTTCGGATGATGTTCCACATACACGTCAAGACATGCTGCGTCATTCTATACAACTTCGAGGCTTACACAACTTTATCGTTGCAGTTATAAGCCAAGAGTTAGAAAAAACACATGAAGTCTTATTTAACTGTTTCAAGTTTTACCATATATACTTCTTACTGTTTCAGTCACGTGTCATGAAAATAACCGGAACTACAATTTAGGAGAGACTTTCAGGTCGTCTGACGGGTGTAACCAATGTATTTGCACTATAAATGGTGCTATGTGTACTCTGATGTCATGTTTGCAGTTTGGTGCAGCAGTTGGCAATACAAGTAAGATTTTAAAAAAAAACTTAATGCTTTGAAAACTGCATATATGAACCTCTTCAGTTTATAATTTGATATCAAAAGATTCCAAGATTAAACACATAAATACGCGAGCAACTCGTATCAAATAACTTAGAAGCATTTTCATTTTATATGATTAATTTATTGCCGTGGTCATTGTGTAGATGAAATACCAGATGACGTCAGCTTTATCAATAAGATGTTATTACACGTTACGAGTGTACTTAGCGAATGAATAAAGCACACAATATCTTAAGCAATTCAACTTTACGGAGAGAAAATATTTGTCAAGTTTTACGGAGCGATGTGATTTCTACAGGCAATGAGGCCATAAAGCAAATACGCGGAGACATGTTTAACCAATACAACAAAGCAAAGGTAGCACATATTTAAAGCAAAGCACAGAAAACGGGCATAAAAAGGCATAGACAATAAGCACTTAATCATGAAGCATAAGCAACAAACATTTAAAACAAAGTTTGGAAATCATTTACTTAAAACAAAAGTATGGACACAGAGCAAAGAAAGTGAAATGACGATTTACATCATGTATTTTGCAGAGATACCAAGATGTTTTTACTATGGAAGAGTATACACTGTTGGAGACTCTTTTAACGCAATGGACACTTGTAATCGTTGTATTTGTACAGAGAAGGAAACTATACTTTGTACGGAAATGTTCTGTCCACCATCTACAATGACACCACCAGAAACAACAAAGCTACCAAAGTGTGTATATAACGGCAAAGTTCATTCTGTCGGTGATGTATTTAAAAGCACCGACGGATGTAATACGTGTAACTGTGTCGGAAATGAGCAAGTGGCTTGTACAGAAATGGCATGCATACCGACAACTTTGCCGACAACAGTAATAACATTTCCGGCTACCACTGAGCAGACCACTCGTACAACGTTAGCGCCTATGACGAAATGTAATTATAATGGACGGTTTTACTTAATTGGGGACAGCTTTAAAGCAGATGACGGATGTAACACGTGTAAGTGTACGGAGAACGGACAAGTAGGCTGTACATTGATGGCATGTTTACCGACAACGACAAAAAGAGTTACAGAACCGACAACGACCATCAGAGTAACAGAACCGACAACGACAATAAGAGTTACAGAACCGACAACGACAATAAGAGTTACAGAACCCATTACGACAGTAAGAGTTACAGAACCGGCAACGACAATAAGAGTCACAGAACCGACGACAATTAGAGATACAGAACGGACAATGACAGAATCAAAAACGACTATAAGAGTAACAGAACAGTCTAAATCCAACCCGACGACATCGCCAACACCGGTCAAAGTTAAAACTTGTAATTATAACGGAAATGTTCACTCGACAGGTGATAGTTTTAAGGCCGACGACGGATGTAACACTTGCAAATGTTTAGAAGATGGGAAAGTAACATGCACCAAAAAAATTTGCCCACCAACAACGAAAGTTTCACCGTCCATATCATCGATGCCCTCACAAAAACCATTGCAAATGAAGCAGACGACAAGTCAACCCAAAACTAGCGTAGCAGCCAAATGTAATTATAATGGACAGGTTTATTCTGTTGGTGATAGCTTTAAGGCAATCGACGGATGCAATACTTGTAAGTGCACAAATGCTCAAGAAGTTGCTTGTACTAAAATGTATTGTCCGACGTCGACACAGCGGTCATCAACAACAGTTCAAACGTCAACTAAGGACACGTCTGTTCTTAAGACAACAATGCAAGCTCGGGCACCTTCAACGGTGAAACATATTGTTAAAACAACAGCAAGGTCGATATTCAAAACAAACATCCAACCAGTAGTCACTAAAACGGATCAGCCGACGACAGTGAGCTCAACAAAAGCAACGTTTCCCGTTACAACCATCAACCACCTCAAAATGACATTAAATTGATATTAGAAAATGAATTCATTGCAATGCTTTCAATTCAAAGGAATGTTATTTAATACCTCGAGCTCACCTCTGTAGAGAAAGAAACATACAGCCACTGCACTGTTGGTAATTCATTGACAAATAAGTATGTATAGGGTGACTAGTTGACAGCGTTGCCTTGGAATGATACTCATTTCACTGGATCGTATTTTTTCTGCAACCAATTTGATGTATTCTTTTCATGGCAGCGCTGTCAATCAATTCTTCTACATACATTGTTTTTGTGGTCTGTTGTCAGTCATTTAACAATAATGTGTATTGTGTATGTTCCTCCACAAGTACACTTTCACAGCGTCGACTTGGGTCACCGTGTACAACCGTTTATATCAGGAGGGAGTAGCTGCACAAGCATGAGGGAGTAGATTTTTCGCAAGAGGGAGTAGATTTTCCAGGCAATTTTTCATAACAAGATAAATTGGCTTCACGAGTTTTTTAAGAACACATTTACTTAAAAATCATATATGCCACGGAACATCTCAATTATTATGCTTGTTGGTTGTATTTTTAGTAATCCAGCACAATGTTTCGTTTTCTTAAACACCTCAGATTTTTACAGGCAATTGGTACGAAAAACTGTTTTATGACCTTGTGCAGCGAAGAAAACCATAAACCAGTCATTCTTACGGGTGCGCATCGATAGATTGTCTACAAAACGATCTCTTTAGACCACCACATTTATCTTCAAAGGTCATGAAAAATTATTAATTTACATATCACATACATGTAAAGAAGAACACCAGAGGGAGGGAGCAAATCAAAATTTCAGATCGCTTTATTTCTCAATTTTCGAGATCACTGGATTCGATTCTAAAATTAACGTATTTGACAACATCACATGACATCACTTTTTGTTAAGCCTTGGTAACACTAATAATACCAACCAGGGTATTTCCATACTAGAGTCTTACTCCATGGATTTTCGTATCGTATCAAACCGTATACAATACCGTTGACCATCAAAATATATGCAGACAGTCAAATGCATTTCAATTCTCAATATCGGGTTCAGCTTTTCCCATTTTGAACGGCCAAAGGTTCAGTTCGCGCTTGACACCCTTTCCCGTTTTCACCTGCATTTTTTGCCATGATCCCGTTTCCTCCATAAGACTAATCCCGCTTCCCGCTTATACCCGCTTATACCCCCATCGAGACCCACTTCAACTTGTCGGACTTCCTGCTCCACCGCCATCAATGGACAAGTTATGTTTTTTTTCGTAGAAAATCTTTTTCTTTTCAAATTCCATTCCCTCTAATGTAAAAGCATATCGTGAATTGGAAAAATGTTTTGAAATTTCGTGTTGATTGTCTGGTTGGTGCTAATCTTAACGGAATCAGAGCCAGGATCGCAAAAAGTGCAATATAGACTATTTCCAAGTTAATTTTAGAAGTTTAGACTCGTCTCTTGTGGACATGGCCTTGTTTCCTATTTCCTTAAGTACTGAGCACGAAAGAAGGAAGAATATTTTTAGACAGAATTATTTGTAGGAAATTCAAATTTGTCAATATGACTTGTGTTTTCATAATTTGGTTTGAAATAAAGATATGCACTTCAATACAGTAATTCCTCATCAATGAGGCAGATTCGCATATTTCTGCAAAGTAATTCAGGAAAAGTTGCGTAAACAATAATACGGCTTTTGGGCCCATGGACGTACCAAAACAACATGTACTGAGCAACTTGTTGAGTTTGGGCTAATTACTTGTAATGCTGGCCGATTTACGAACTATTAAAGTGAATATATGAATGTAAATGTCATGATATGAGCGATTCCCTCGCGCTGCTCTGATATTTTGATTTGCCCCCTCTGGTGTTACCCTTTTTACGTATGTGATAAGTAAATTATTTTTCATGAGCTGTGAAGATAAATGTGATGATTGAAAAGGATCATTTTGATGACAATCTATCGATATGCACCCGTAAACGTGACTGATTGATGGTTTTTTCGCTGTACAAGGCCATAACACAGTTTTTCGTACCAATCGCTTGTAAAAGTCCGAGGTGTTTGAGAAAATTAAATCACCTGCACAAATTTTAATAACACAACCTATAAGCATAATAAATGAGATGTTCCGTGGGATATATAATTTATAAGTAAATGTGTTCTTTAAAACGTGTGAAGCTAACAAAACTTCTGTTACAAAAAATGCCGGGAAAGTATACTCCATCTACTCCCTCATGCCGTGTAGCTACTCTCTCGCGGTAAAGGTTGTACACGGCGTGGGCTGTACATTCTTTTTGTCCACTTCGTTGAAAGTTTCAATAATAACATTGCTTTATTACGATTTATTATAACTATTACAAAATAATAAATTGAGTATGTCACAACATCACTGCATTTGATTGGTCAAGAGGGTCAGATAGGGACATATTTACTGGATCAACCCTAAATGTGATTCTCATGTTGTTGAGTGTACATAAACGAAAAATTTATCTTGCAAATCACGTGCTGCATTTTGTTTGCTGTATCTAAATTTGGTAACAGTTGGAAGTAACCATTATCTCAATTTCGATATTTTGTGCTGTTTACTTTCAATAACAAAATACCGTAGTTACTGCAAATTTACTTTCTGCATGACCATTTCGACAACTTATGTCTCATCAGTGAAGATAAAAACAATGGAAATCCGTGGATCAAAAGGTGTATAAAGTCTGATAGAGGACAAATAATCAAATTATGATATAAATAGAAAGCCAAATGCAGCTTTAAGGACAGAGCTTTGCATGAGGGAGATACTCCTTAGTTTTAAACAAAATTTACACTTTAGATATGGTAATGTTCCAAAACATTGAAAAGATGTTAAAAGCAGGAGAGACGATTTGACGTATTTTGTCAACTGAATGTATTTGCTTTTAATTCTTTCACTAACTTGTTTTGGTTTGGCTTTAGTAATGGTAAAGTGGTCAAAGTGGCCGAAATGGGTATCCAGTAATCTTATCTAAATAAATAAACGCGTTACATAAAATATATTTATAGTTTCTGAACCACCATACGGCATACAACAATGTCTAATTATGCAAAAACACGTTCAGTATGAACAAGACAGTTTGGTTGAGGATTGAATGTTGGTAATTAGGTTAACATGTATATTCGTTAACAAGGCATCGTCCATTCTGTATTGTAATGGTTAAGGTAAGGAGACATTGATGTAAAAATGTTGAAACAAAATTCACTTATCAATGTAACAACACTGAACTAGATCCATTGTTTGTTTGTTTGTTTGTTTGGGAGTTCAACGCCACTTTCGTTGTGGTCAGTAGTAGAGATAGGGGATGCTGCAGTTTCCGGAGAGACCATTGAAAAGATGTTCGGTCTTGATTATTTTCGTATGTCGTATGTAATATCAATCTTATTAAAATAGAGGTAGGGTAGCGTACGCCAAAGATCTGTATTAAATAAGATTGTATTAATAAATGATAACAAAATACCGACATTACTGTAAATATAACGTCTGCATATGGCCATTTCGACAACTTATGTCTCATAAGTGCTTATAGAATCTAATCATTTTGAATATCATAAACTCAAAGATCTTCAAAAACTGAAAGAGAACAAATAACCAAATATGATATTAATTGAAAGCCAAAACCAGCCAAGGATAGGACTTTGCATGAGGGTGATACTCCTTAGTTTCCAACAATAAAATTTACAAATATTTTGATATTGAAAGTTTCCAAATAATAACAGCTATCGGGTCGGCACCGAAGTACTGACTACTGGGCTTTTGAATACCTTCGGGGACTAACAGTCCATCAGCAGAGACATCGACCCAGTTGTAACAAACACAATACCGAAGTAACTTAGGATTATTTTCTGGATATTGCCACATGTCTCATCATTGCAGATAGAATCATGACATTTGAAAGACCATAAACTCAAAGATGTTTAAATATTGATAGAGAACAGGTAAAATGAAATCTTTGGGAAAATCTTTAAGGAATGGAGAAAGAAAGTGAAAAGATATTTGATTGCGTCTCGGTTGTTTCAGATTGACTGACAGTTGAAATCCCGAAGTCCATTTATCATTTTACCGTGACATTCGGGTTATTATTTACTTTTTTACCTTTTTTGGGGTCATTTAGGGCTTGCTTAATGGTGTGAGGTTCCTCACTGTGTTGAAGACCTTACGGTGACGGATGAAAAAGAAGCATGAAATGAAATCACGAATTTATTCAATATGTGATAATCAACATATCGCTTATAGATATTTGTGTCAATTGGTTTGTTTGTGGGGGTAGATTTATCAATCTGGTAATTTTTCCTAAACATTAAATTATAATAGCTCGAGTCATACAGTTGTGCACAATTTTTTGGCTAAACTTTATATGAAAAACAGACATGAAAAATAGTTGTATTTCAATAATGCAATTACTACGGAAGCATGGAGGGGACATGTGGAATTTTTTTCTATCTCATGGCTACGACATACTAAGTCGTGGCCACGAGATAGCTAAGTCGTGGCCACGAGAAAGCTATCTCATTCCCACGAGATACTATCTCGTGGCCGTGGCCACGAGATAGCTATCTTATTCCCACGAGATACTATCTCTTGGCCACGACATACTAACTCGTGGCCACGAGAGACTAAGTCGTGGCCACGACAAAGCTATGTCGTGGCCACGAGATACTATCTCGTTCTCACGACATACTAACTCGTTCCCACGACATACTAAGTTGTGGCCACGAGATACTTATACACTTAGAAACCTTCAACAGTGAGCTTTTCTCATACTCATAGCTATCTCGTGGCTACGACTTAGTATGTCGTGGGAACGTGTCAGTATCTCGTGGCCACGACTTAGTATGTCGTGAGAACGAGATAGTATCTCGTGGCCACGACATAGCTATCTCGTGGCCACGACTTAGTATCTCGTGGCCACGACTTAGTATTTCGTGGGAACGAGTTAGTATCTAGTAGCCACGACTTAGTATCTCGTGGCCACGACTTAGTATCTAGTGGCCATGACTTAGTATGTCGTGGGAACGAGTTAGTATCTAGTGGCCATGACATAACTATCTCGTGGCCACGACTTAGTATGTCATGGCCACGGAATAGAAAAAAAATTCATATGTCCCCTCCATGCTTCCGTACAAATTTAGATTATAATTTTTTTTTGTATTTCAGTGACGCTTTCCAGGGGAAACAATTTATCACCAAGGACGGCCAATTTTTAAACTGTATATTAAGAAAATCTTTCAAAAAATTAAAAAATACTACACAAGCGATCAAATTGCTTGAGCTTAATTTGGTGTGACGAAAGTTTAGAGATGTAAACTAAATTTACAGCAACTTCGGCATTTTGTTATTTATTTAGAACCACTTTTGAAATCCCAAAAACCTTTTTAATCCCTCATTCTCTTGAAAGAGTTTGATAAAAATAAAGTTGATCTCTAGTTGAAATGACATATTACAACAAAACCTGTACTTCTGAATCCAAAATATGTTGAAAATTAATTTAAGATTTTGGATTACAAAAATGATTAATTTTAAGACATTTGGTCCAACCACTTTTGCAACAAAAAACCTTTGAAATCATTGGATTACAAAAGTGGTTGTAACACGCATGTCGTCTCTTTTTGTGTTACAATTAAATGGCCATAGACTTGGATGTCTGATATTATAATTTTCATCTTTTTTTTTCTTTTTTGCTTCGGTATTCGTGTGCTCAGGTATGTGGTCATTCATGTATGTGTTCATTGTGTGCTTATAAACAACGCTGTGAGTAAATGATGACTGAAAATACAGGAAAGTATAACACCAGTTTGTGTTCTAATAGTCCAAGTCTTATTTAAGTATCAGAAATATCTAAGTTGCAGTAAATTTCGTTATGCTGTACACGTGTTTCAAGGAGTAACAGAATAAAATTATATGGAAAGTCATAATTCCAAAAATAGTCAAAAAAATATTTTACGAAAGGATATGGAGTAAATGAACATGAGACCATAACACATATGTTATCTCCAACTGCAATAATTTAAATGAGTTGTATGGCCATTTCGGAAATTTATTCCTCCTCAGAAGTACATATAACAAAACATATCGAAATGGAGGCCAAACCCAGTATTAAAGATTATTTTGTCTTATTTTGGCAGTCATCTCATATTAATGAAAAAGACAAATGACACTAAATGATAATGACCAATCCAACCATTAACAAACAAATTGATGATAAATACAGGTGAGAGATATTTTAAATTCCATCATATGATTCAGTTGCTGTCTGTTGAACACCTCTTATCTAAAACCATTCTGTTTGAGAGGCTTTTTATTCTCTACCTTGAAAGTTTCTGGAATAGCTGTTGTAACTGATCAAATAGAATAATATTGTGCAAGTTAAATTGCTCTACCCTCATTTGATGTGATTCAAGTTTAAAGATGTACATTTAATAGAAAAATATAAGTTTGTGTTATCAAATCATAAATAAAAAAAAAACTTGATATTCAGAGAAGATGTAAATATTAACAGTTGTTTCTTAAATGCCCCGGACCACCTTATCAGTTTTTTGTTGGGGTTGGTGTTCTTCTTTATTTGTAGTTTACTTTGATTTTCTTTGGCATGTGTTACACTGTAATCCAAACAACTTTTTAATCCATCAAAAGGTTTCATAAAAATGATCTCTAGTTGGAATTACATTTTGCAGTTAAACATGTACATCTGAATCCAAAAAATGTTCGAAATTGATTTTAGGAAAGATGTAAGGGATTACAAAAATTATCGATAAGACATCCAGTAATATCTCGGGGTCTATTGAAATATGTCCATCTTCATTTGTGACACAAGCATGTCGTCGCAATCTTTGTAACAATTAAATTGCCATTGATTATTATAATTTTCCTCTTTGCTTTTTTGATTCGGTATCGTGTGCCGATGTATGTGTTCACTGTGTGCTTATTAACAACAGTGTGCAGTAAAAAGTATGACACCAGTTTTGTGCTGTTATATTCAAGTCTTATCTTCAAGATTGTATATGTAAATGCGTCTGGTTTTTAGCTCACCTGGCTATGCCAGGGTGAGCTTTTGCCATCACTTGGCGTCCGGCGTCCGTCGTCCGTCCGTCCGGCGTAAACTTTTCATTCAAAGATCTTCTCCTCTGAAACCACTGGGCCAATTGGAACCAAATTTGGTCACAATAGTCCTTGGGTGGTCCCCTTTAAAAAAGGTATCCGGCAGGTCCGTACCTAATCCAAGATGGCCGCCAGCAGGGAACATAGTTTTAACATTGGACCCTATGGAAAAGACATTCAGAGATCTTAATTCAGAAACTACCAGTCCAATTATAACCAAACTAAGTCACAATGGTCCTTAGATGGTCCCTTTCAAAAAAGGTATCCAACAGGTCCCTTACCTAATCCAAGATGGCCGCCAGCCGGGAACATAGTTTTAACAATGGACCCTATGGGAAAGACATTCAAAGATCTTCTTCTCAGAAACTACCAGTCCAATTATAACCAAACTTAGTCACAATGGTCCTTAGATGGTCCCTTCCAAAAAAGGTTTCCAGCAGGTCTGTACCTAATCCAAGATGGCCGCCAGCGGGGAACATAGTTTTAACATTGGGTTAATGGGAAAGACATTCAAAGATTTCTTTCTCAGAAGCTACCCATCCAATTATAACCAAACTTAGTCATAATGGTCCTTAGATGGTCCCTTCCAAAAAAGGTATGTGGCAGGTCTCTACCTCATCCAAGATGGCCGCTAGCGGCAACATAGTTTTAACATTGGACCCTATGGAATATACATTCAAAGATCTTCTTCTCAGAAACTACTAGTCCAATTAGAACCAATCTAAGCCACAATGGTCCTTAGGTGGTCCCATCCAAAAAATGTATCTGGTAGGTCCGTACCTCATCCAAGATGGCCACCATCTGGAACATAGTTTTTACATTGGCCCTATTGATTTTAAGGGGAACCTCTGCCCAAATTTTTGAATTTTTATTTGAAAAGTGGTCTGCATGTTTTAATTTCAGCACTATGTATTACTTTAATTATAAGGGGAACCCCTGCCCAAATTTTTTTTGAATGGTGTTCTGTTATGGGTTGTAATGGATGGTGGATCTTTCGGTTGCCATGGAAACCAAACAAGAATACTGTAATTTTAGAAAAAAAA
>MJUU01024098.1:6792-18021 GCA_002080025.1 Modiolus philippinarum
GGGGGTACATCGTAAAATTTTGACGGGGATGTGAATTTTCAAAAATAAAAATCCTACCCGAACCAATACCAGGAAAGTAATTATTAAATGTATACTCGAATCTATAAACATATACCCAAACAAAAAGGTAAATGTGGGATTTTTCATTCACTTTGTACAAACATTTTTTATCCTGTTATCCTGGGCTGGGATTAGTCCCAGTCCTGGATTACCAGTCTGTTAAAACATATACCCAAAACTACATAGTATTACTAAACTTATGAAATATATACCCAAAATATAACAAAGCACTCAAAAAGATGCCCCAAAATCAATACTAAAACCTGAAAAAATCGCCCCAAATCAATACTTGAACCTGAAAATATGGACCCGAAAAAAGATGCACATCCCTGCCGTATACCAATATATAGTAAATAACCCCCATGCACTTAATATCAAACAAAATGTTGTTTTTTTATTTACCAAAACTCGTTTCAAAACCAGTTTTCGTTTCTTCCTTATACTTTCATTTATAAATTAATTACATGTATTGTCTTTGTTTTTACTTCAAAAATCGTTGAAATTTAATTTTTTATATCTCCATTAAAATTTTTTCTTCGTTTGTCAATACATAGACTTGTAATACATGTGGTCAGTCTAAAATCTCTGCGTTTATTTTATCTAAATACATATATCATCTAAACCTTATCGAACGAAATTTTTTCTAACAGAGGCAATCAATTAACATTAATTGATGCATCGTGCCATGCTATCTCCTCTCTTCGTCTGGTTGCTGATAAGATTAAAGATTACAGGGAAGCAGTTTTAACAGTAAAATTTTTCGCGTTTGGGTTATCTCGCATGGATTTGGCCACCATTCTTGCACATGTATCAAGAACGTCATTTGAATATATTGTACGGATTTTGGTGGAAAATAATTTACAGTTTTACAGACTCCCAGACGTGATGAAAAGTTCAATATATATTGTATATGCATTGTTTGTCATCAAAATTGTCCCCCTTTTTGTCCTCTCTCTCTCTGTATTTTCTTTTAGATACCTTTTATTTCGCTGACAAAAGAGTATTACATTGTTTTTTTTTTCGACTAAACAGGGAAAACCGAATAACAGTACTCTGTACTTTGATTTTCATGGTCTTCGCATTTTAAAAATATAGGTTTCGAGAAAAACTTGATGCAGGAAAAGTTTGACCTCTCAGGAGAATACGTCCTTAACATTAATTTGTAGAGACTTTGTTGAAGGCCGCCAGAAATAGGGTAATTGTAATTGTAATCATTAATCAGCTGCAATCGATTACGTTTTTCAAAGTAATCAGTGTAATCATTAATCAGCCAAACATCTGATTACAAGTTATCTAATTTAATCAGTTACTATCACAAAATCCCTGTAATCATGATTACTTTATGATTATATTCTTATTACAATGGAAAATATCAAAATCTCAAATCATAACTCTTCTCATACCAATAATAAATCTCATAATATTTTATACAATTAAGTTGTAATATAATAGAAAAATGTGCAATTAGGACTTTTTTCTCTTATATAAATATCAACAAAAGTTATTCTTAATGGTAAAACGTTTGTAGGATTAGCCAATTGTAGGTGATATTTTTTCATAAATTTGTTAAAAATACACAAAATGGAAACTCATTTTTATTTTGTTACAGATTATATCGTGAATGCCAAAACGTAGGAAAATTAATATTTTGTGCAAGTGTCTGTTTTCTGGTTAAGTTCAGCATACAACTTTATCTTTGCAAAGATTTTGCAAATTTTGAACAACTGTTTTCTGATTTGTTTTTAACAATCGATCATCGGATACCACTATTCCATGGATCCACCACTACATGACCAAAGTATAATTTTATTACATGGAAATTGTCATAAAAAATAGATAAATTTGTGAATTCTTAGTCCTGATTAAAGTTTTAATCATTGTAAGTATTAATTATTGTTTATTTTGGAATCAAAATTTCAATCGTTTATTTAATCAGTATTAATGTGATGTGACAAGTAGAAAACAATTAAGTTTTGTTTTTTTTCCTTAGGACATTATTATACATATATATGTATAACAATTTGATTTTGTAAGTTTGAATTATTGAAAATAATCCAATATATACATTTACAGAAACTATACCAAGAAGTGAAAATAAAGGGGTATGGAGTGATTGTGCATATGCCAAGCTTATATCAAGCATCTGAGAAAAAATTCTATATCAAGAAGTTCTTTTTAGTTAGAAAAGAACATATAAAATAGATATTCCATTTTTTCAAGCATAGTTATTTAAGAATTCAATGTTATTAGATATAACCATGATTACTCCTCCATGTAATCATTAATTTAATCAAATTGTGTAAAAAATGCTGTAATCATTAGTTTTAGGTAGTAGACTTGGGGTAAGAGGAGATAAATTAGTTGTTGTGATTGGTATAAATAAAACACAAGATTTAAAATAGGTATAAAATATCCATCTTATCAATAAAATACACTCTATTAATAAAACACTTCATAATGACTACATTAAAATTTCCAGGTTTTGAAAGGTATGTTAAAAAATATTAAAATAAAAGAAAGTCAGATATTTGGCAATGGAGGTATTTCTTTCAATTTGACGTTCAGTATCAAGGAAAATTATGCCTTTTTAGGCATTTTCCTAGCATTGTATAAAAATGACACGGTGAATTTTTCTAAAATTTTGACAAGAGTCATATGTGTGGAGGATCTTTAATTTCTCAGTTTTTGATGGAAATTGAATAATAGGATTTTGGCTTAGAAGACATTGAATAAAGCTGTGTTTTCAGCATTGTTTTGACAATTTAATTACTTTTGTATTACAAATCAACACTTAATGCATGCTTATGATATTTATTATGTGATATTTAGGTCTACAAGTTTCTAAGAAGCAATTTAGCAATTTAGGGTCTATGTATGCCGTTCCTTATTAATATACAATACAGTAGTAAACGCCTTACGGTGTTTTTTAATAGAATTTAAGACCCCAAGACAGGGGTGTTTCTATTAACTGTAGATAAAAAATCTGAAACTTTTTAATTATATATTAGAATATAATTGATTCATACTGCAAATTTAAAGAAAATTGAATTTACGGAAAATTTCTTGGTTATCCCGGGTCTACTGCCTTAATTCAATCATACATTTGGGAAAGTAATTGTAATTTAATGTCATTTGATGAAAGTAATCGGACCCATCTCTGATTTCAAGATGACCAATAATAAAAGCATTGGGTTTCCCATGTATTTGTACAGACTTTGTCTCTTGTGCATTTACTTCATATCTTTTCGTTGTTTGTGTAGATTCATTATTACTTACTATATATGTGCTTTTGTAGACTTCATATTTTGCTATATTCTACTGATATTGATTCATAATTATTGCCTTGAAGAAGATCGTTTTTGATAACTACATTTTTGTACTTTGTAAGGAGGAAACCCTAAAATTTTACATTTATGGAGGGATTTCCATTAACTATAATGAGTATGTTTAGCACTAAACACGTAGTTCCAATTCAAAGTGCAATACTTTAAATTATGAAGAATGTGATCAGTGATCACACGTATTTCTCACGTGAATGTTTAATTCAATTTACATTCAATGTTCATTAAAATGTCGTCGTTGTACACTGCCATGAATCTACCCTGGTCGAACCTTCCCCATCTCGCGCCTTGCGCGATAGTCAGCATGGGTCAGGATCCGAGGCTACCATGACCCCTCTATCGAGGAAAGCCATCTGAAGTAATATTTTGACGGGAGTTTTCGTCTATTATTAAATCTCGACTTACAGGAAACTTATATACGTGTAATTGCTTTATTAGACATTGAATAACATGTTCACTGTTATGACACTCTTTGAAAGAAATGTTTTCCAACTGTTTTGTCGGGACTTCAGGACTTCATGTGTTTTGGTTTTATATTCAGTTGATCAAGGGTTATTCAACGATGTTTGACTTTACTGTCAAAACATTGTCCAAGCAATAGCACATAAAACTAAAAAAATGATAATTATGACAAAATTAAAATATATGGACAAGTGAAGTTCTGAAAGCAAAATAAATGCTTTGTTTACATAATCTAAAATGCCAAAGTCCTCCGATATAAATTATAGATATGCAGCATGTACTTTCTTTTCAATTTGATTTTCCAGAATTTGGTGTAATCGTTTCAGCTTACTGGAGTCTTAGGGGTAAACCTCTTAAACCCTCTTGTCATAAACCATACAATACCTTTTAACCAAACTTGAAGAAATTCCACAAAATAATTATAAAAGGTAACACCTGCAATGGCCGAAAATCACAATCTCATGCAACAATCCACAAGGGCACTTCACAAGAAAAACACCAATAAAATACAAACGTAAACAACGATAGAAACTTGATATCGGCACTAGCAAAAGTAAGCGGTAGGGTTTAACCGGTTGATAGGTACCAAAACCTCCCGTTTATCTAAAATATATCCGTTTCTCTTTTGTATAAATAAAACATAACATGAGATGTCTTCAAAAATTTGCACCATGTATTTTGTATTTCTTTATTTAAATCTAATTTTTCGTGCTACTTTTATTATGTCACCTCAGACGTAGTCGGGGTGCCATGTTGTTATTCTACGTTTCTTCTGATTATTAATCTTATTATTATTATTTTTTATTCTTCTTCCAATAATTCTTATCCGAGCGATTATTTTTAAATGGCTGGACCAATTGATTTCAAACTTTGCACAAAAAAGTTGGAACACCATCTGAAGTTATTCACAATGCGTTAAAAATTTTCAACATGGCCGCCATTTCCAAGATGGCCGCCGAAATACGTCAAAACGAAAATTGATTTCTAGGTAGATTCTGACGCTGCGAATAATGTGGAATCATCGAATGGGGAGTCTGAATTGACATCGGCTATTGCTTGCAATTGCAAATCTAGTTGAACTTTGTTATTTTACTTTATTATGTCACCTTTACAGATATCTCCTGCTAAACGGTAAAGTACTTTTCAACCCAGTACATATGCAGACATGTACCTTGCCTTTTGTTTTTCTTTATTTTTATCTTTTATGTATGTACTGTTCTTGGAATTTGTCATATTAACCTCGCTTAATGGTACTTGTCGACCAAAATATATATCGCAGTTTTTCAATATGATATTTTTATTTCCATTTTTATTTCCCAAGAATTCCAAATTAATATTGCTACACGGACTACAAATTGCTATTTTTTGGTTGATCGTATTTTCGTTTTCTCACCAAATAAGTTTTTGCACATTAAAATCTGTTAATAGTTCTTCAAAAGAGCAACGATACACTTTTCATTTAAGTGTCAAATCTTAACGAAAACAAAAATCTGCAAGGTTTATTAACTTCGATTTCTAAAGTCCTATCCGAGACTAAGTTATAATATGGAACACAATACAAACAGGAAGTAAGTGAATTGATTGATTGAATATTGTTTAACGTCTACTAAGCAATATTTCAACATACTGTTCGTGTGTAAGAAACACTATCTTGACTGTCTGGTTAAGGAGATGGGAATTGACAGTTCATCAGCAAACCCTACTTATACTCCCTCTACACTATCAAGGGAGGAGATTATTGAAAATCACAACTCTGTTTTTGCATCCTTTGGCATCAAAGCGGATGATGATAACAAACAGCTCCCCTACATCTACTGGGTCCCTAAACTTCATAAGAACCCATACAAACAGAGATTTATTGCGGGGTCTTCCAGTTGCACTACTAAGCCACTTTCTAAGCTCCTTACTACTTTATTGACCGCAGTCAGAGATGGCCTGAAAAGTTACTGTAATAAAGTCTACTCCACGGGCGGCGTCAATCAGATGTGGATTCTAAAAAATTCTAAAGATCTTCTCGAACAGCTATCCTCTAGCAGTCTTACCCATTGCCACAGCATACAAACCTTTGATTTTTCTACTCTTTATACTACCCTGCCACACAATAAATTGAAAACAGTAATTTCGGATTTGATATATCAATGTTTCTGCACTAAAAACGGAGAACGCAGATGCACTTATTTAGTAGTAAAGAAAGACAAAACAAATTTTGTAAAGAACCACACTGAGTCTAACAAGAAGTACACTGAGAATGACGTAATCAAGATGTTGGAATTTTCAATAGATAATATTTTTGTCGAATTTGGAGGCCGTGTTTTTCAACAGACAATCGGGATTCCCATGGGAACTAACTGCGCGCCACTTTTAGCTGATCTTTTCCTTCTTTCGTATGAGGCGAAGTTTTTACAAGGGCTTACACAGAAAAAACAAAAACATTTAGCCCAGTCCTTTAATTTCAGCTTCCGCTACATAGACGATGTACTTTCTCTTAATCCAAAATTCAAGGAATATTTACACAAGATCTACCCCAATGAGCTTGAAATTAAAGAGACTACCGATACACCTACTTCAGCTTCGTATTTAGATCTTTAAATTTACAATGACGAAAATGGACGTTTGAAATCTAAGCTGTATGACAAATGTGATGATTTTAACTTCCCAATTGTGAACTTTCCCTTTCTGAGCAGCAATATACCTACCTCTCAAGCCGATGGAGTGTACATTTCACAGTTGATTCGTTACTGTCGGGCATGCAGTTTATACAGTGACTTTTTAGTCAGAGCAAAAACACTGTCCCAAAAGCTGCTAAGTCAGGGATTTGTTTAGCCTTTGTTACTTTCATCCCTTAAGAAATTCTATGGCCGTCACCATGACATCATTGACAGATATGACGTGTCTGTGTCCCAAATGAAAACGGACATTTTCAGCTAGATTTCACGTCTTCATGGATTTGACATAATCGGATTTGACTCAACCCTGGATTGATTCACTGATAGTGTGACGGGTGCCGCTAGCGGAGCAGGACATGCTTACCCTTCCGGAGCACCTGATGTCATTCCCGGTTTTCATGGGAGTTCACACTATGAGTGCCTTAGTTCTTAATGTTATCTTTTTATTTCCGTGCATTGTAGCTGTCTCACGTCCTTGTTTTTATCTGTTACCGTTTTTGCCATGTCTTTGGACTTCGATTTTTGTAGTCATCGCTTCCCTTGTTCCTTCGGTATTCTACTGCAGTTGTTTTCAGCTATATCAAGACGATAACAAGTGTGTTAATAAATAATCACTTTGAGGAATGGAAATGGTCATGGGACTGGAAATTATGACTGCCACTCACGGGAAAAGTAGGGTAAAATCGAAAGGGAATTTAGCCTTGTAGCCAATCACCTACGGACCACTCGAAAAAAGCTTGCTACAATGGGTTCTTTAATGGGTTCTCCGGACATTCGTCCCGGCGATCTAAGAAATATCTAGCAGAACACTTTTTTCTAAAATTTCAGTTTTCTGATTTGGTTTTTGTGGCAACAGAAAGCTCCACTGTCCATAACAACCCATTTCAGACCACCATTCAAAAAACAAGATTGCTACACGTAGCTATGTGTCCCCCGCCACTGCGGTAAAGTCGATAAAGTCCCATAACTCATGTAAAATTTTGCGAATCAAAATGGCGGCAGGATATGATCAACTGCATAAGTGGCAAAACAGCCAAGTTGTTTGCCACGCAAAATTTCAGCAAAATCCCTTAATTGGATTTTGAGGAGATGTGTCCACAAAGACTTCCTATGTTGTAGTTAGGCTTCCTATGTTGTAGTATGCATTAAGTCGATAAAGACCTATAACTCCCGTAAAATTTGTCGAATAAAAATGGCGGCATAATATGATCAAGTACATATGGTGGCAAATGTACAAACAAAATTTCAGCATAATCCGTTTCGTGGTTTCCGAGGAGTTGCGCCCACAAAGTGTTCCTAAGCTGTAGCATGCATTAAGTCGATAAAGTCCCATAACTCCTGTAAAATTTGGTCAAATCAAAATGGCGGCATGATATGATCAACTACAGTTGGTGACAAACAATCACACAAAAGTTCAGCAAAATCTGTCCCGTGGTTTAAGAGGAGTTGCGCCGACAAAAAATCACTGAGGTAAATGTGAAATCGGTAGCTGCAGTTATCGATATCCCAAGATGGCGGACGCGTTTTGTCTAAATATTATGACCGTCGATTTTGTAATAATAACGCATTTTTCTTCAGCCTTTCAAAACTTATTTGGTGTATTACTTAATTTGGAATTGAACTGCCAAAAGTTTTTTGATAATTTAATCGCTAAATAGAGAAATTAACTTTCGAAAAAATAGCGGTGATGTCGGTAACTGAAGAGACTGATATCCGTAACAGGTATTCAAGTCCTTGATAAGGATGTCCGTAACTGTTGCTTTATGATATATCAACGGCGTTTTTCATTTGCGCCGATTTGCATTTCATCTGCGCCGATTTTTCATTTGCGCCGACTATTTTTTACATTTGCGCCGATTAGTTCTTGCATTTGCGCTGATTTTTACTTGTTAATTTTGTGTCAAATGTTATTTTCCGGTAGGGTCCAATGTAAAACTATATTCCATGTTTTTATCGGATCTGAACGAAGTTAAGGACCTTCAATACATCAGTCCTGTAAACGTTGGTTGAATTTGCTTCAGTGGCTTCAGAGGAGAAGATGAAAATGTGATTTAAATTGGAATGTTTTTTTGTTTTTTTTTTACATCTATGACCAATAATGGAAATCGACCAGAATTGGTCTTTGAACTCCCTTGATAAATCACAAAGAAAAGGATGTAGTATATATTATCTAAACCGTATGACGATTTATTTTTACAAGCTAGGCAGACGGTTGATCACGGTTGATGTGGAGGCGATTTATTTACAGTAATTCGCGCAACTCAAGTTTCATCGATCCCAATTACTGTCTGGTATATGAAATACCTTGAAACCCCAGCAATACATTCAAAATTCATATCAGTTACGGATTTCTTCATTTCCAGTTATGGACATCAACGAAAATTTATTTTCTTCATTTACCGACATCACCGCGCTTTTTTGTAGGGATATTTTTCCTTCTAAGCGATTAAATAATTTACGAAACCAGTAAGCTTCCAGTTCTAAGTTTGGAAATGTATCAAAAAAGACATGAAACATGGCGGAATTATCTGTTATTGTTACAAAATCGACTGTCAAAATATTAAGCCGAAACGCGTCCGCCATCTTGGGGTGTCGATAACTGCAGTTACCGATATCACATTTACCCCAGTGAAAAAAACGTGACACACGGACGCATCACTATGTCCCTCGGTCGCGTTGCAGCGGGATACAATAAATTGCTATGATCTAGTACATATGGAGACTAATAATCCTGGAAAATTTGAAGGAAATCTGAGTGGGTAGTGGTTTTTGAGGTGTTGCGTCCACAAGATCTGTCATTGATTATCATTGTTAATCTTTTACAGTCCAATAACCCCTACAATATTTGACGAATCAAAACGGCGATGCGATATGATCTTGTACATATCGACTAACAATCCTGTAACATAAGAATGAATTCGGACTAGCGGTTTCTGGGGAGTTGCGGCCACAAGATTTGCCATTGTATGATAATATGAAAAAAAACAAAGTCCAATAACTCCCACAAAATTTGAGGAATCATAATGGCGTTGCGATATGATCTAGTACTAATGGTGAATAACAATCATCTTAAATTTGAACAAATTCTGACCAGCGGTTTCTGAGTAGTTGTGTGCACATAAAGTGTGACATACGGACGGACTGACGGACGAACGGACAGGCGCAGACAATTTCTAGGTCCCACCGTCGCAATGCGGCGGGGGACAATAAAGAAAACTCTTTTCAATCTGTAATATAAACATCCGAAACTCGAGTTTATTGCATAAATTTAGAAAGGAATTTTGAGAAACTCATTAAAATGCTAGGATAAGCAACATGTTGATGATTTAAAATTGTCTCCTTTCTCCATTTAGTTTTAGAAAAAAGGGACAGAAACTGATTTTATGGAGGATAAATCTTATTTTGCTCAAAGGATCATTTTAGTGTCCGCATGAAAAAGGAACTTGAAAATCACAATGATGAATTCATTGGGTACAAATACGGGACAAGGGTCAACGTTTTCTTCTTTTGTGTTTCATACCGACATAACTGGGTAGACACTGCCTATTGGACCCCATTTAAGATTACAATAGGTATTGGTTACTCGCACAAAAGAAAACATAGTGACAACTGAAGACCTTAATTCTGACTTTTTTAAAATTAAGTATCCTCTTATCCGACGTAACATCACAGTACTGGATTGACCAATCAGATCAGGGGATTTTAATCTTACCCAATATATAGCTAGTTGAAGCAATCCAAGAATATCTATATAAACGATGTAAAACATCGAATTTTTAAATTGCAATATCTTCGATGTTATGGATATGATATTAATATTGACATTTCAAATGTATGTCCTAAGTTTCATTAAATATATATCTTGAAAAATGAATGAATAAATCAGTTGCAATTACTTAGATATATAGTGAAATAATTACCGTTTCACTGCACAATTAGGTAATGGGCCCGAATGTCCGGCTAAGAGATCCAATCTTAATTACAAACGTGACAGAAAAACTGACAAAGTTATGTCCAAGTAGTAGCATCCTGCTCTACTCTATTATTCTAATTTCATTATGCAGATGTTTTAAAAACCACGAGAGATATAAGTGATCATGACACAGCTATAGTTTTCCTTGAATGTCCTCAAACTACTATTAAATCATTTCAAAGGGAGATATGGTTGCATGATAAAATTGATCAGGAAAAGTTTTTGGAGAAATGGATCTAGATAATTGAAATGCTTTCCTTCACGACTTGAGAACATTGACGTTATGTGTAAACCATTTACAGCAACTTTCCTTAAGATCTCAAAGGATTGCATTCCAACTAACGAAGTTTCAAGTTCTAGCTCAAAAGCCAATATACATGGGCATTAAACAAGTACATGCATAAAAAAATATCTGACACTGCCAATGTAAAACAAAACAAAACTAGAGGTACTGTGGTCCACTGGGCCACAAATGAATACCCCCGCATGCCCAATATAATAAGAAGTTTAAATAAAAGGCTGATCTTTCAAGTCAACTGCGTCTTTTAATGTTATTCAAAAAACTGAATTTAGGCTAAGTATCAACATACCAGTGTATCGGTAAACAGGAAGTAGTAGCGCAACAAACCTGAAAATAGCTTACACGGTACAACTCATCATCATGAAGCTCCAGACCAAATATGAAATCATTTCCACTTTTGGAAGAAGAGAAAACTTTGACGAAAAA
>MJUU01024101.1:2862-20222 GCA_002080025.1 Modiolus philippinarum
CGAACAATCCAAGGACAATGGCAACATCAGAAACAAAAAAAAAGAGAAAAAAACAGAGACACAACATGGGTACGGCACAGAAAAGAAAAATGAAGACACACACACACACACAGACCCAATCAAAAAACCATGGGTGAGATCAGGTGCACCGGTAGAGTTAGCATCTCCTGCTTCTTATAAGACACCCGCCGTGTTGAACATATCAACTCCGGTAGTAAAGTCAAATCCGGTAGAGGAAACAACAATTAAGGTTCAGAGGGAAAGATCTGTTGTCATCTGGGAAACAGATATCTCATAGCGGTCCATAAGATGGCCAACTGAGAACAAAAAATAGTGTCATCGACACAGTGGCATTGAAACAAAAACATAAAAAATAAATGAATAGATAAATAAAATCCGAAATTGCTGTTATTATTTAAGGTAGACAATGACAAACGTTCAAGTTTTTATTCGAACTGGAATAATTATATTTAACAGGGTCCAATGTTTGCTGTATAGAGCAAATCCGAACTGTGTATTGCTTGCCAAGTAACTGTATTCAAATATTGGTGTAAATTTGAGTTTGACAAATAGAAATTTCCACATCTTAGGTTTCTTATAAATTAAAAAAAAGTTAATATAGAATCCAGAATTGGATTACTCGTGATATTGTCGGGACGTCGGTCTCATGGTTATAAAGCAACAAAATAATGAAAATCCCACTAATTTGAGTTTTATAGATGTTTATTTCGTCAGTTTAAGTCTCGTCAGTGAAGATAACAAATGGATTAGATGAAGATGAACGAGTTAATCAAACAGCCTTAAGGGACCGACCATTTAACGTGAAAGAGGGGGGGGGTTATGGCTTTTTTTTTCTGGACAGAACATTTTTTTCGCGCTTCGCGCGAAACACATTACATTTTTCACGCGTATCAACAAAATATTTTTTTTTCAAAATTAACATTATTTTTTGGGGCAGAATGCCTCCTCAGAAAATTTTTTTTCATCATTTTGGCAGCCAAATATTTTTTTCACATTAAATCAGATCCAAAATATTTTTTTAGAAAAAAACCATAGCCCCCCCCCTCCCTTCAAGTTAAATGGTCGGTCCCTAAGTAACGCTAGTATGAATTTTAAAGGGCAGAGCTGTGCTCACAGGAAGTACTCCTTAGTTTTATGATGTTTGTAAACTTAAGATATTGTATCATTTTAATTTTAGTTTTGTATTCGTAAGTGATGTTTGTGTTACCTATTTGTCCTTGCTATTGTTTTAATATTGAAGAGATTTACAGAAGCTTTCAAATGTTT
Source organism: Modiolus philippinarum (assembly GCA_002080025.1). NCBI lineage: Eukaryota > Metazoa > Mollusca > Bivalvia > Mytilida > Modiolidae > Modiolus > Modiolus philippinarum. The sequence goes on from MJUU01024101.1 coordinate 4,150, forward strand.
ACCTTGGTACTGTTTGATGGTTAGAGAAGTAACACGTATCATAGTTTTATTTGTTTTTTTTCTACGGGTTAGAAAATGACAATACCCGATCGGCTACCAAGCAGATCTTGCTTCACTGAATATTTGACGGGTGCGGTATGCAGGGCTGGACAAGCTTAACCTTCCGGAGCACCTGATATCTCTCTTTTGTTTGAGTGTTCACAATTGTAGTGCTTTAGTTTTAGTGTTGTATTTGTAGTGCTTTATGGGTGTGTAGCGTCTTTGGTCCTCCTTATTCTGGTGCTGTTGCTTTTGCCTTGTCTCCGGTCTTTGATTTAATATGTAATACAAGTATTGTGCTTTGTTCATTCGGTATTCTACTGCCGTTGTTTTTTAAATGATCATCCATCACAGATGTACTAAACGATTATCTTGAGCTGACAAATCCATCAGCAGAGACGGGGGAAATATGGTTTTAATCAAGGAAGATAACTTCTAATCAGATGAAAGGTTATATATCGTATTATATATGAGAAAAATATAAGATATTTTCAAAATAAATGTAAGTTTGGAGTAAGTTTGGAGTAGTTTACCGGCTACCAAACAGGTCTTTCGGAACCAAAAATGCTTCACTGAATATGTGAATGTTTTGTTTTAATACCAGACAACATATTTGTCCACTTCGGAGGTAAGACGTTCCAACAGACAGTCGGCATTCCAATGGGTACGAATTGTGTTCCTCTCTTAGCCGACCTATTTTTGTTCACTTACGAAACAGAATTTTTGCAAAATTTGGTCAAACAAAATAACATTAAAGAGGCTAGATCTTTTAATTACTCATACAGATATATTGATGATGTCTTATCGCTTAATAATATTAAATTTGCCGACTATATTCCATTAATATATCCCCCAGAACTTGAAATAAAGGAGACTACAGACACTGACCATTCTGTTTGGTTTTTTTATTTACTTCTGGAATTTGACGACAGTGGCAACCCCAGCACACGAATTTATGACCAAAGAGACGATGTCAATTTTGATATTGTAAACTTTCCACACCTCGACAGTGATATTCCGTCTTCCCCAGCGTATGGAGTATATATTTCTCAATTAATCCGTGAAGCTAGAGCATGTAGTAACTATCAAGATTTTTTGCAACGACACAGATGATTAATTCGTAAGCTTTTAAATCAGGGCTACGATAAATGCAGATTAATAGTTTTTCTCAAGAAATTTATTGGACGATATCAAGATTTGATTGATAATTTCCAATTTTATTGAAGACGGTTTTGTTTAAGTTTTGGATTCTTCTTTGAGGTTTCTTTTTATGCCACTGTAGTGTGATTTGTGCACCGAGCGACAAAAACATTTACCTGTATGAGACAAGGCCTGTACATTGAACGACAAAAACATTTCACCTGTGTGACAAAAAACAACAATGTTTTGACAATAGTATGGCTCTGACATTCAACACAATCTGGGCACACAGAAGCTATAGTTAGTCGTCGTATAAGCGGGAGGTTGATGCATCATTAAACCTAGTTTAACCCACCATTTCATTTATAAAATGCCAGTTCCAAGTCGGTAATATGACGGCTTGCCAATAATGATCTGTGTTTGATTGTTTCCCTGATTCTTTCGTATGTTAAACGAATTTTCCTTACTGGTCTCTTCCTTTGATCGATTCGGACTTTTGTTGTCACTTTTATATATAAAGGTGTAAACGCAGTCGACATACAAACTGAATAAAGTCCTGAGGACTTTTTGTGTGTGGACTTTATGTTAAGTTTGTGAGTGAAAGGCCGAAGTAAAAACGGGAGATGCTTTCTCTAACGGCGCACCTAATTCAATCCATGGTGTGTTATATATGTACCATGTTTTCTGTTCCGTATTTGTGTCATTTTTTTGTTTCTCTGTGTTTCCGACGTTCTTTGTACTATTAATTTTTGCACGGTTTGATTCTGACTTACTTTAATTCACACATCAAAATACTAATTTGGAATTACATTTTTTCTTATAACTCCAATGCTTTGTAAGTAAAACAATGTTGTCAAGAAATCTGGCGTCGAGTGTATTTTTATAGACGTTGGGTGTTATTTTGATAGCTGTAAATATAAATAAATACAATTAAAAGATGCTTGAACGTTTATACCTTGCTTTATTTTGTTTGTTGACAAGATACAGAAGAGTAATCTTTAACAGTTTCAAAGCTGTCAGATTAAATTGATGGTTTTCTTTCTTTGTTTTTGATTAAGTTCAGGATCTAGCACGATTTTGTAGGTAATGTGTATTACATGTCATTTTGGTCTAACGTCATTGTTTTCTGTGTTCTCGTTTTTGCCCTGTCTTTGGACTTCGATTTTTGTGAATTTTACCCCTTTGGTCCTTCGGTATTCTACTGCCGTTGTTTTTGGTCTGTCATTGGGTCTGCTTTCTGTCCTCTAACATTTTTTTTTCCTTTGAGGTCGTTGAAGGCTATAAGGCTATAAGGCCGAAATATCGAGCAGTTCATCTCTGTCTTCCTTTTTGTCATTTTCAATTTGTTTGTAATTTGTAAGTTTCGACTTTTTATGCCCACACGACGAAAAGTCGGGAGCAAACTGTTTTACCCTTGTCTGTTCGTCCGTATGTTCGTCCGTTCGTCCTTCCGTATGAATAAAAAACACAACTTTTGATGTCTTTCAGTCACTTTACAAGCAATTTCCAACTACTTCAAACGAATCTAACAATAAGTAAATGTACACATAATTTCCTTTTGGATCAGAATGGCCGCGGTTGCCATGGAAGCTGGAAAAGGTGGGAAAATTCGAAGTTCCTGAAATTGTATGAAACTTTACAGGAAAGTTGTCTAGCACCCATACAAATAATTTTGGATCTTAGAATTTTCAAAATAGCTGCAGTTGGCATGAAACTAAAAAAGGTGGGAAAATTCAAAGTGCCCCCAATTGGATGAAACTTCACAGGAGGGTGTCCTTGCAGTAATTAGTAAATAGGTGTGGTACATTGTTTTGGGACAATAAAGTCGGTAACCCCAATTTTTCTTTGTATCTATTGAATGTCAAAAGAGCTAAGTTAAAAAGGGAATTGATGGATTAGTTTGAAAAAAAAAACAAATTCTTGTTTTTCTCTCCATATTTATTATAAATATGAGATCCAGTACAATTTACTTTAAAAACAGGCATGGTGGGCCGTATCTTTAATTCAACGGTAATACCAAAAANCACAGGAGGGTGTCCTTGCAGTAATTAGTAAATAGGTGTGGTACATTGTTTTGGGACAATAAAGTCGGTAACCCTAATTTTTCTTTGTATCTATTGAATGTCAAAAGAGCTAAGTTAAAAAGGAATTGATGGATTAGTTTGAAAAAAAACAAATTCTTGTTTTTCTCTCCATATTTATTAAAAATGAGATCCAGTACAATTTACTTTAAAAACAGGCATGGTGGGCCGTATCTTTAATTCAACGGTAGTACCAAAAAAGCAAACAAACAAACAAATAAACTTTATTTCAACGGTAGTACCAAAAAAGCAAATAAACAAACAAACAAACAAAACAAAACAAAAAAAAAAACAAAAAAAAAACAAAAAAACAAAACAAAAACAAAACAAAACAACAACAAAAAAAAAAACAAAGACTAACAAGATTGCTACGCGTAGCTTTGTCCCCCGCCGCTGCAGTCCCATTTCTCATGTAAAATTATGCGAATCAAAATGGCGGCAGGATATGATCATCTGCATTAGGTGGTAAATAGCCAAGCAAAATTTCAGCAAAATTCCTTAATTGGATTATGACGAGATGTGTCCACAAGTCTTCCTATGTTGTAGTATGCATTAAGTCGATAAAGTCCCATAACTCCCGTAAAATTTGTCGAATCAAAATGGCGATGTGATATGATCTAGAACGTATGGCGACTAACAATCCTGTAAAATTAGAATGAATCCGGACCAGTGGTTTCTGAGGAGTTGCGTCCACAAGATTTGCCATTGTATAACAATGTGGAATTACATTAGATGAGATGAAAGAATAACAAACTATCATTGGCAGTATTTGACCACAGTTTTATATGTTATGTTTTATATATACAACAATTTCAGTTTACTTTAAAACTTTAAACTATAAAGATATCATATAACTGTCAATATGAATATTCAATATATATAATTTGCTGAATATATGTAAAACTTGTAAACTTCATCAATCACTAATTCAAATATTCCATACAACTTCATCAATCACTAATTCAAATATTCCATTCATAAGTTGGTGGCCGCAGATTATGGCACACCATAGATAACATAATTCAACTATTACCAGCCGCAGATTATGGCACACCATAGATAACATAATTCAACTATTACCAGCCGCAGATTATGGCACACCATAGATAACAACTATAAATACAATACTATTAAAATATGAGAATAGCAAAGCCCTGGGAAACAGAGGCTATTACTATTAACTCATTTGTTAATAAGTTAAATTTATCTATATCTCTCTGTATATACATGTACAAGGGTTTGACTTAAACTGTTCGAACTCGCAGCGAAATGTGCCAAATTGTCCGGTATGCAGAATTTCTTAATTGCATATCCAGACAACCGCCACAGAATGGGGGTTTCGCTGCGGTAAACTGCGGCCCAAATACTGCGTAAAACCCTTTCAAATTTTGAAGATCAATAAGCTAATTATTAGCATGTAATTTACTCAACTGAAAAATTAATGCATAATTAACAAATATTATGGATGCATATTCCTGTCTTTATTAATTCCATACCCCTTAAATGCATGTATAAAAACGTAAAAAAATGATGCTCTTTTGTTAGCAAATCATTATGATTATGCTATCAAATCGGTGTTGAATTTTTATAGAGTAGTTGACCCACCAACCTATGTTGAAGTAATTTGAATGGTAAAGTGATCATTTCGAGAACTTATGTATCATATATTTGTTTACAGGTTGGATGCTCCACTGAAATAAATCATATGTATATAAATAAACATTTCTAAAATAATAAAGCATTTTCTTTATTGTTGTCAGCTAGAGACATAAATTATCTATATGGATGTGTGAATTATTGAGAAAAAAAAACAAAACAAGTTCCTTAATAGGAGGAAACGGTGAAGAATATAATATGCTTGATTGTTGTTCTCCAACCTGGAGACACAATGAATGTGCTAGGCTCCAATAATATGCAAATCGTGTGCTCATAACAGTGACGTGCTTATATAATGGGTTTATTTCTACTTTAACTGTTCACTGATTATCAAATCCATGTTATCACCCATACGACGAAAAAAACACTTAGGTTAGATATAAACATGTTAGCTTCTCTTGAAATATTTCAGGCGGTGTACCTAACAATTCTAGTATATAGCTGCTGAAATATAATTATCTGTCTATCTGTCCATAAGTTAAAAAGACATTTTTTTTGGTCCCGATCTTTTATTCTTTCAATTTACAAATTGTTTTCACTCTCGTTTCAATCCGTAAGTTCGCATCAAACTAAAGAGAATGAATAAATAATGTGGAGTAAATATACCCGAGACAAAACATATGTTTAGTGAATAAACAGAACATTCTTCTTTTTCCTTTAAGCATGCTGTCGTCTTTTTTGGCTTTCAATAAGAAGAAATCGCTCTTGCTTCATACCTTCATATAAAAAGTATAAATGTGTGAAAAAGTAAGGTCAAATAAGGCTTAATTATTTTGTCTTCTTTCTTTCTTTTGTGTGTGTGTGTTTGCGAGACGTTTATTATCGCACGGCATTGGGTGTTTAAGTGATAGTGGTTTATGTAAAGATGAGTATACTCCCCAACATAGAATTTTACTACCTGATTATATCAAATTAATTGGCAATGTTCACATTCAGTGAATTTCGACGATTGTCTGGAGAAATCCTGAGAGGTCCTGAGCTACTATATAGGCTGTCTTTTTTAGAACACCCGTCATGATATTCCATAGATTTTATTCCTGTATTTGCAAACTGAACTATATTTGCCACCTGTTGGTCGAAAACTCATTTTTGAAATTCTAAAACACTGCATTATTAATATAAGTGTACACTACAATTTTAAACTATGACTTTTTATTAATGTTTATATGTATATTGGTCGTAAAAATGGAAAAAATTCTTACATGACATAAAGTAGCACTAGATAAATCAAGACAACACGGAAAAAAACCCCAAAAACCTTAGTCAAAGTGTCGTTTACTTCATCTTGGAAATTAACGTAAAGAGGAATTAGGATCTGATCTGTACTTGGGGCAAGATTACCATTCACCCAAGGAAATAATGAATAATAGCTTGTCTATTACGACAGCTAGTTGACCATTTCGACAAGTTATGTTAGCCTGATTCAATGTAGCTAGTGCAAAATAAAATCCAGAAAATTTGAGTTTGTTGCTGTGTATTTCATCCTTCAATACTGCAGTATGTAATATATGTACATTCATAAAACATGCACGTACAATTCACAAATGAACTTGATAGGTTCCTTGCGGAAAAGTTTGAAGTAGCGAAGTAAAATTACTGGTATGGATATGTACCCTTAAAAACCTTGTATCCCCAAATTTTAATTCAAATGGTACATGTTCCCCAACTGCAAAAGCAGTGAGCATTATGCTCTTTACACTACTGAACACGACTGAAGTTTATTTATAACTTGTCAGACGCGGACCTCGACGAAGACACCCATCAAAGTTAAAAAAAAATTATGCAGGATCAATCAATATAACGAATAATATACTATCACTGTCTTTGATGAATAGAACACCAATAATACGGCTGCATTATAAAACAATATATTATAAAATATTATCCTCTAAGACACTGGTGTGTGTTTTTTGTTTTTTTGTTTTTGTTTTGTTTTTTGTATTGTTTTGTTTTTTTTTCTTGGTGTTTTTCCACTTTGTTTCCTTGTGTTATGCTATCATCCCATTGTGAAATTAATATGCTTTTATGAGTACAAATCAAAATGCTGTATTTAACTGCGATATATATATTGTGTTCCTCATAACAATTAAATTGCATACCAAACCAACACTAAATTACAAATTAAATAAATAAAATGAAAATTGAGTAATAATCAACTTCTGATTGTTCATCGTATGATGTAGATGTAGATGAAAATTCATTAACTGTGTGTGACAAACAAGAAATACACATACATGTAAGAGAACACAAGATCAAAACGTCTTGATAGTTTTAATCCATCTTAACGAACAAATAAAAGGCAATATGACACTAAGTACTAGTTCCCTTCAATGTACACCATGAACAAAATCGAGCAATGTCAATAATTTGTTCTGACATTTAATACATTTGGTTCGAGTCCTCTAGACTTATTGTCAAATAGGAAACAATATACGAATCATCGATTTTAGGCAAACCCATGAATGACTTGTGATTACTTTCGAAAACTCATTTACTATCTCCGCTGATTTATATTTTAGAATGGTGAAAGCCTCGATTTACTGAAGAGCTCATATTAGAAAAGGGCTATAAGTTCTAGCGTACTCTACAATTATAGATGGATGTACAGTTGTGCTCCAGACTTACCCATAAAATTTCAGAATTAAACTGCTTACAAACCGAGTCAATATTTGCTAATTGCCACGTACATTTGTAGGGATACCCCCCAGGACTGACTAGCATTCTCACTGGTTTCTTGATAACCAGATAGTAAGGGGTTCTTATTGTAGGTTGCAATGTGTCTCTCCCAATAGTTACTTGACTTCCAGACCACTATTCTAATTTTTGATCACTACATTTTATTGAATTTACCCCATTTCGATAAATACTCGAAAAAAAACCTTAATAACTACTTTATTCTGCTGTACCATCTCGAGGGACGGAAGCATATTGGTTTACCGCACATGAAAGTAAATGAAATGAAATACCACTGGGCGCGTAATTTGTCTATGACTTAATATATTAATGTTGAATGGAAAAACAAAAATAGAAAAAGTTTCGGGAAACAAACTAATACTTTCCTGTTTCTCCGTAATTGATTTTGTTTGTGTTCTCGTCTCATATTGTGAAATCCATGTAAAATCAATCATGTATGTTGGTTTGTTATTGCTAACGCATTAGGCGCGAGCCTGACTAGGCCCATTGCTAATCTATTTCAAGTGTGAGAGATCAATGTATGAATGTGTGATATTGTATGTCTAAACATAGCAGTTAAATATTGCTGTAAGTCTAGAAACAAGAACTTCATGATAAATGCTACCACCTGGCATATTGCTCTGTATTCCATGCCATTTATGTATGTCTCGTTCATGGCCTATGAGTATGACCAATTAAGTTGATCTCTGAATTTAAATTTTCCGACAAAATTTAACCCGTTTGTGCTATGACATGTCCTTTATATCATAATCATATATTTTATACTGTGATACACACTACATGGTTCGGATTATTAAAACTGTTGCCGAAATTTATATCCAAATGGATCTATGTTTGTGGTGTGGCTGAACTGCCGCTAGAATTATGTCAACAAAGGGCATAATCTTTCTCACTGACAGACCATGCAAAACGGTATCCGTTTACATTCTTCCGATCGTGAAACTTAACTTCGGTACTTTCCGGCAGATATTTATGTGTTTTGTTAATAACGCCGTGAATGTGTATTTATATATTCTCAAGACGCTCTATATTGTGATGCCTGAATTGGTCTTGTAGTAACGTGGGTCCTAGATGGCACCACAAAACGCTGAAATCTACAAAAGTTTGGCCTCGACAAAAAAGACGTCTGCTGACATTAACTTTTATTCCAGGAACGAACTAGATACAAGATGATCAACGATCCCGACCCAAAATATTGTAAACAATCATTACACTACCCCCCCCCCCCCTTTTTTTTTTAAAAGAGTCCAATGATTTCTCTATAGTTTTTATAATTTTATGCTTAATGTCTTTCAGTCCTGGAACCGTATAGGTTTCTTAATGGTTCGTCCATATTTTGTTTCTGTTATCCCACTTTGTTCCTCTATCTTTGCAGGATCGAAGACACTTCCGGAAGAGCCTGGAACCTGTGTCCTCGACTCACCGGAATCGATATGTCCAGACGGATTCCCGGTCACCAATGTTTCGTCTTCTGTATTTCTTGGTTGCTCAGTATATTTTTGCGGTATTTTCCATTCATCATGGTTGTCCAGTACTTCCGGTTGGTTTACACTCGAACCTGGACTCTGTGTCCCCGATTCGAGTGAAACATTGTTATCTTCCTCATTGGACACTCCGTCGGTCTTTGCTAAATTGTGTCCATCACTTCTTATTTCGTTATCACTTGAAACTGGACACTGTTTCTTCGCCTTGAGTGTATCTTCTGTAGAATAAGAATTTCGCTGACTAGAATCATCTTGTATATCTTCAGTGGTCATGTCTTCTTCATCTGGAGAAATTGTACCATCTAAGTCTTGATCCAGTGTCCACTGCTTAGATGGTACATTCGATGTATTCAAGCTGCGGTAATATGTACTGGGTATTCTAGTTTCTTGTGTTTCTTCAGTATTCTCCTCTTCGGGAATTCTTGAAACAGACGCTTCATTGTTTTTAAGTCTCCGTCGGTGGCGAGATATCAAAACGGGAATTGTTTCCAACGTCGCCGCTTTAAGCCTATCGTGATGCAGTACTGTTGAATTTTTTTGGGTGCCTATTTCATAAAGAACCTTTCTCAAACGCTTATTTACTACATAAGGTCCCTTCCACTGAGCTTGAAGCTTCGGGCTTTTTCCAATCTTTATTGCTGTATCCATAATATATACTAGATCTCCAACTTCATAGGTATGTTCGTGTTTCCGTAAGTCGTATAACTTTTTCTGATGTTCCGATGATCGTTTTAATGATTGTCTGGCAAAGTCGTGGCACTTTTGTAATGATGAGGACAATCTGTCTATGTAATCATCGTAGTCTATGTCATTCTTCTCGTGTATTCCAAATATCACTTCCTGTGGTAAATGGACCTCGCGGCCTAGCATCAATCGGTTCGGCGTTAGTCCCGTGCTTGTATGGGGAGTGCTACGATAAGCACCAGTTAACAAGTAGAGGTGCTCATCCCAGTCGTCTTGGCTCTGGCTGACAAAACATCTCATCATCTGTAATAACGTCCGATTGAATCTTTCAACTAATCCATTAGAACTTGGATGGTACGGTGTCGTTCGTGTCTTAGCCCATCCGAGAAGTTGTCCAAGTCGCTGCATTAGATTACAATCGAAACTTTTCCCTTGATCGGTATGGATTTCTAATGGTATTCCAAAACGAGAGAAGAACTCTCTTACAATTGTCTCAGCTACTGTTTTGGGCTGTTTGATCTGCTAGGGGATATGCCTCTGTCCACTTGGTAAATTGGTCAACAAGTACCAGTACGTATTTGCTTCCCTTCCTGGATTTCGGGAACGGTCCTAATATATCCAACTGAATCCGATCCATTGGAGCTCCTGTCTGGTATTTTTGTAATGTGGCACGACTAGGTTTTGTATCCTTTTTATTTACTGCACATTCTTTGCAACATGAGATCTAAGAAGTGACGTCACCTCGCATACCATACCAATAAAAATTCCGTCTTAGTTTTTCCACAGTGCGGTGGACACCTGGGTGCGCTCCCAGTTTTGACTTATGACAGATGTCTAAAACTTGCTTCCTCAATCCTACAGGTACCACCAACAAGTCTTTATCTCCATCTACAGTCTTTCATTTATAATACACGACTCCCTCCTTCATTTTCAGTTGTTCGAAGCAGAGCCAGAAGTGCCTCAATGTTGGGCCCTCACTTTCTATATCCTTACGCTCTGGTGGTCCAGCATTCATCCATTCAATAAGTTTCTTTGTAATACTATCTTTCATTTGTTCCCCGAGTAATTCTTTCTGTGAATACCCATCTATCCATGTTAAACAGGTGCTATTGTCGGAAAGAGTGGTTGGTGTTGAAATTCATCTGACAGCTACTGGAATCACATCGTCGACATCAGCTTCAAACTTTTTCCACTGAGTGTGGAGCTTAATGCAATGATCACACCCTTTGCATGGGAGTGTCTCTAAGTCCATTCCAGCTCTGTAGCAGTTGCAGACTTGACTTGTTTCTGGGTATCGGGAGAGGGCGTCGGCGTTGCCATGGTCTCTTCCACTTCTGTGTTGGAATGCAATGTCGAATTAGCTAAGCTGCTCGAGCCATCGAGCAAGCTGCCCTTGTGGACTTTTGAAGCGATACACGTGGTTTCCATTTACCTTGATTGGTACCAACATGCCTTGTCCCATTCCAATTTTATAAACGGTTTTTTTTTGTCGTAATTGTTGGGTTCATTTTGCTTACTTGGACTGGGTGACCTTGATCTCCTTGGGCAATCACGTATGAAGTGACCTTTTTCGCCGCAACTAAAGCACTCTGTCTGTTGTTTCGTAGGCTGGCTGTGTTTTCTCTAGCAAGTCTCTTAATGCCCGTATCTCATTCATTACGCTTGAGTTTTCATACTTCCGGGGATTAACGAGCTGTCTTGTATTTCCCATTGGTTCATGATATTCCTTTTCTTCTTCAACTTCGTCATCAAATGTAACACGCCTAGCTCTTGCCCTCTGATTGAACTCAGTATCCCTGCCAAGTGTTGCTTGATAATTATGCTGCAATTGCAAAACTATATCTAATGCTGCTGCAACAGTTTTTGGCTGTCTATTCAATGCTTCGTATGCTATCTTAGGGTTCTTGTGGCCCTTTAAAAAGTGCTCAGCGGCTAGTTCTTCCTGTAGCTCAATATCTACTGTCGGGTATGCTCTTGTCACTAATCGCCTCACTTCTTCTGCGAACTCTTCATTCTTTTCACTATGTTGTCTAATATCGGCTAATTTTTTCCTTGCCGTTGTTGGTGGCTCTTTTCTGTTGAATCTGTTTTCCATGTGTCTAGCAAGAGATTCGAAATCGTCTCTTACCCTTTGAGGCAGGGTTGATAAAAATTTACTGGTATGTCCGCGCATACATTCAATAAATCTATCAAGCTTCTCTTCTGCAGTCCATTCATTTCTGGCGGCTGCCCTGTTAAAAGGAATAATAAATCCATCATAATCTCCCGCTCCATCGAATGTTGGTAGTTTTTGGCGGGGGACGTCATTCAGAAATGTCCTTGTTCTCATTTGACTGCTGGCGCTATTCTGTACACCTGTATTCCCATTGTTGGAGTTTTGCCTGGGGTTTGATTCTGCAGATGCTGATCTAGATTCACATCGTTGTATGGCGCTCAGTATTGGTGTGAAAGGGGGTCCTCCTGTAGCTCCTCTTGGGGTTGAAGTGACAGGTGTAAATGAGCTTGTAGTCGGCCTGGGACTGTACCCTCGACCATACTGCATGCTCCCTGTCGGATTCCTGTCATCTGCCAAATTCATTGATGGTGGCCTGGGACTGTTCCCGCGACCACATTGTATGTCTGCTGCCAAATTCACTGATGGTGGCCTGGGACTTTTCCCGCGACCACATTGTATGTCTTCTCTTCCCCTTTCATCGGAATAGTGTGGCGGTTCTGACATGTGGATCATAACTTTCTTCCATGATTTTAGTCTGAATGTCCAACAGTTGCATGGTGGTAGCAGTAAACGCATCTTGTTTCTCGTGTAGTGTTGTAAACATTTTGTTAATGGTGTCCGACAAGCTTCCCATATCGCTCCCCATCTTTTCCATTACACTCAGCATTTTTAGATTGATTTCTCCATCACTGTAACGATTGCCAGCATTACGATCTGTTTCGGCAACTTCAGGCTCAATTGCTGTATTCAGTTCTGTCTCCGAATTGAAATCCATATTTATGGGATATATTGCTAAGTTTTAGTTTATTTGTTTATATGTTTTTTTTTTGTTTTGTTTTTTGTTTTTTTTTTTAATTCAGAGAATGTAATTCCTGTGGATCTACATGGACTGAAAACGTATCTTGGTCTAACCAACACTCCTTGCAAATATCGAGCTGGATTCTCCTTAACCACTTTTTTGCTAGTATCCTCTTTGGATGAATTCCTCCTCGGAGAAGGTGAAAATTAATCCTCTGTCTATTTTGTGCCCTTACTTTAATAATGCCTGTTTGAAACTGTAGGGTATTTCGGCCAAGTGAAGTGTTTAATTCTTGGATCCTATTGTTTAAAAGCTGGACTTCCTGTTTAACAAAATTATCTGAGTCAGAAAACTTTTCTGGGTCTTTGTGACCTCTCTTTTTATTGTATAGTGAAACTGAATATGGAGGGATGCAAATAAATTTGATTGTGCCTTGATTTTGGAAAACAAAATCTTTGATTCTGTTATACTGAGTTATAACTTTATCTGTAGCTTCTCCTATAGTTTTGTACCTTTTGTTAATATATCCTTTACGAGAGATTTTTTCTGTGATATCACATGTGCCAAGTAAAATATACAAAACTACCGGTTTTCCGTTTGCTTTGATTAAAGTGTCCAGTCGCTTGATTGCCTCGTTGATAGCCCTCTCGGTTTGCCAGCCTTTATGGCAAATAAACTCTAGTGGAAATCTGCGTTCCTTGTCGTTGACGTTTTCCAATTTAACTCCTTGACTATCAGACAGCAGTACTGCGAATCGATCACTTTCACGATTGGGAACAACAAGTGGATTTCTTCGTAGATAATTACGTAGCCCAGTTTCACTCATTTGCAACGTACTTCAGTTGTATTATAATCTACAATGTTCAAAATACAAATTAAAATGATTCACAATTAAAACATCATTACAGTAGTACGCTTTATACAATCGACATTGAATTTATTATTTCTTTTCAAGTTGTAAATATGGTGACGAGGTCGGGGCAACGGCACTTCTTATAGCTTAACCTCAAAAGTCTGCTACATTAAAAATTGGCAAAATACAATAAATTCAATATTTCAGGGTGTAAAAAAAATGCAAAAAGGTTCAATCTCACCAGAATAGTTGTGTTTTGGGTGTATGTTAACGGGAATCAGATTCGTGATTGTCCAATCGTTCACATACGTGATGTCCCAAACCGGGGTGTTTTGTGATGAAATACACAACTGAAGTAACCAAGTAATTCACTGGAGCCTCCACTTCTGACACCAGTGTGATGCCTGAATTTGTCTTGTAGTAACGTGGGTCCTAGATGGCACCACAAAATGCTGAAATCTACAAAAGTTTGGCCTCGACAAAAAAGACGTCTGCTGACATTAACTTTTATTCCAGGAACGAACTAGATACAAGATGATCAACGATCCCGACCCAAAATATTGTAAACAATCATTACAATATCACGCTTGCATTTTGAATATTCTTTTCAACAAATCAGAATAAATCAAAAACAAAATAAGACATTGGAATAAAATCTTTCGCGAAAATTATTCTAAAACATTTCAATAAATATCATTTAACATTTTTAAACCTTCAAGCTAAATTTACAGACATGTTTTTAAAAGATTTTGTTTCTCTGTACTGATATCATATTTCTTTCCTTTGACGTTGACGTGGAAAGGAAGTAAGCGTCGTTATGGGCAACGACCGTCAAATACCAAATAACCGAAAATTCAAAACGCCCCAGAAAGTACCAATCAAACCTTTCATATCACTATCGATAACCGGATTTAAATTATATTGATTTAAATCCTAATAATCGAAGTCCCATAACTCCCACAAAATTTAAAGAATCAAAATGGGGATGCGATATGATCTAGTATTAATGGTGACTAACAATCCTGTAAAATTTGAATGAATTTTGACCATCGGTTTCTGAGGAGTTGCGTCCACAAGATTTGCCATTTTTATAACAATGTGGAAATAATCAAAGTCCCATAACTCCCACAAAATTTGACAAATCAAAATGGCGATGCAATATGATCTAGTACTAATGGTGACTGATAATCCTGTAAAATTTGAATGAATTCTGACCAGCGGTTTCTGAAGAGGTGCGTCCACGAAAAACCTGACACACGGACGGACGGACACACGGACGAACGGACGCACGGACACAGACCATTACCATGTCCCTCCGTCGCGTTGCGGCGGGGGACAAAAAGGTCCTATCTTTATTTCAACGGTAGTACCCAAAAGAAGCAAACAAACAAACAAAACAAAACAAAAAAAAAACAAAAACAAAGAAAAAAAAAGGCCCTCTCTTTATTTCAACGGTAATACAAAAAAAAAACAAAAACAAACAAAAAAAAACAAACAAACAAACAACAAACAACAAACAAAAGACAATCACATAATAAAAAAAACAAAAAAAAAACACAATATTGCGAAGGAAAGAATAAGACAAAGCATAATTCAGAAAAATGAGTCAAGGAATGCTCGCCACTAAACTGCCGACTAGCTCAAGCAGCCTATTCTGCTTGCAAAACACTTTCGCAGAACGACAGAAATTGTTTAGAAGTGAAATAATGACGATATTACTACATGCACATTTCAGCATGATCCACTATGATTGTAATCTTTCCTGCTCCTTAATGTGGATGTCTCTCAGATGTGTTAATGTATTGAAAGCATGAACAGATATGAGATTGCATAATATCGCAAAAATCAAACCAAATATTAATGAACTTTAATTGAAAAATACAGATAGAATTGTTCTTTGCAAAATTCTAATATCGCATACAAGCACACGTGAGTAATTCATATAAATATTAAATTATATGTAACATGTAGGTAATAAGCAGTGAACAGTTTTTGATTCTGTGAAATTGTCTCTTCATATAATATCTTACGAAATGATATGGAGTAAATGACCATATAACTACATATGTTGCAGATTAATGCAACTCCGCATAACATAACTATAGACCTAAGTTGCAAGATCAGACGTGAAGGTAGAGATTTTAGTTTTACTTTAATAGAGGGTGGAAACGGACTATTTTCGAACATACCCTTTCACTTTTATTTTTCGTACATCTTACGAGAGATTTATTATTTCTCGTATATTAGTACAAAACATGCATCGTACAACGTACACATTAATTTTGGATTTTTAGGGACGGATCGTTTAGCTTGAATAGGGGGTTGTATTTTTTGGGGGTGCATTTTTTTTGGGGGGGGGCAGAATTTTTTTTTTTTCACTTGTATCGACAAAATATTTTTTTTCAAAACTAGCATTATTTTGGGGGCA